>JZLH01S0207196.1:0-12425 GCA_001188425.1 Eucidaris tribuloides
CTATGTACACTCAAGCATGTCAATCACATTTTGATTAAATGAATGCACAAAAATTAATTCAAGGGTCATAAATAGGTATAATTCAATGTGATAATAAATAAACGCATGTTTGTATCACTGTAAAATCAATGTGCATGGTATCACAAGAATCACAATTTGTCTGTGTGCATTAAAGTGTGTGAATGGAAATTGTGTTGATCACAATGTCAGAAAATCTGGTTTGCACATCATGTATTTACATTTGATAAAAAGTGGAATATGTCTATTTCCCTT
The DNA here is from genome assembly GCA_001188425.1 of Eucidaris tribuloides. Classification (NCBI taxonomy): domain Eukaryota; kingdom Metazoa; phylum Echinodermata; class Echinoidea; order Cidaroida; family Cidaridae; genus Eucidaris; species Eucidaris tribuloides. The sequence goes on from JZLH01S0207196.1 coordinate 274, forward strand.
GTACTGATAGAGTGCATAGACTGTAGTGTTGCACGACTTAGTCGCGAAAAGTCGTAGTCGCGACTGCCTACACGGAGTCGCGACTCCGACTATCGGAACGCAATAGTCGACTTTTTATCTACATGTTAATTTGTATTAAAAACTGAGTTAAAAGACGTAAAAATTGAACAGAACTACCAATCATTGTGTGATGGCATTGTGTATGTGTACGGCTGCTTGATCTTTTGACTCTTTATTCTTTTCCTTTACGTTTTTCATTGTGAATCGGCCAAAATCTATCATCAAACAGAACTGCCAAAATGTACTTGGATCAGCCTATAATCGTGCAATGCTATCATACATGTGTTGCCGTATACGTTGCACTCACTACAACTCTGACTGCGACCCCCACGGCACCCCCACCACCAATCTTCGAACACACTAACGACGTTAACAGCCGATAGTCGACTAATAGTCAGAGTCGCGACTATTGGTGGGCGACTAGTCGACTCTCTAAAATGCTGAATTCGTGCAACACTAGTGAAGTCCTACATTGTAGATGCTTACACACTTACACTACAACAATCTTTGTGAAGTTTCACTTTGAGGAAATTTATTTCATAAAGTTTGGTGATGTGAATTCAAACTTCCTGCAAAACTTCTCGTTGTGAAACTTGTTGTGAAACTTCCTATAAAACTTCCCACAACTCTCCCGATCAAGAAACTTCCGACTTTTTTAAGTATGGACAGAAACTTCAGGAAGATATGTCAGCTGACCCTTGCATATTTTTGGTGAAAGTAGAACATAACACTTAAACTGCTGTGAAAGTCAAAGTTATGTTACATTCTCAAGCATATTATGTTGCATTAAAGAAACTTAAACTCTAAAATTTGTTTTGTTTTCACACAAACAAACTTCCATATTCATACCTCTGATTTAAACACATGTCTAATTTAATCTTCCTGCAAAAGGAACAAATATTATGTCATACGCTGGTACCACATGCTTTACCCTGTCACAACTTTATTTTACAGAAGTTTGGTTCCATTTGAGTAAACTAGATCTTGCACTTTCAAGATTTCTTTCTCAGCTAACAATGGATGAAATTTGCATTTCTATTACTCTAAAGCACTCTTGGATAAATGCAAGTGCTTAAAGTTTCAGGATTACATAGCAGGTACTTAACCACAAAAGCTAAAAGGGTTATTTGGGTATGTGAGGCAAATAAGAAGAAACATCTAGAGTGTGTGATAAAGCAACGGAAGCAGCCGTACTGTAGTTGAAGCACCAACAGTTGAAAGAGTAGAAATTAGTGGTAGTAAATTTACAGTACATTGAAGTTGTACTGATAGCCTTGTGTAGGGACATTATTTTCAGTAATAGTAGAAAATGGACGGAATTAACGGAAATGACCACTTGAAATGGAAAGTGAGTTTTCAAATGGAAATTACTGAAAACCTGTTTTTCCTCCAAATTTTCACATTTCAAAAGAGTAAAAATATAAATTTATAACAAAATTAGAAAAATTTGAAACAAAAGCACTGAAATGGCAGCGAAACTATGTCCATAATATCTAAATTAAGTTCTACTGAAACGGAATTGTCGCTTGTTTTATATACAAGTCTATGGCAAAGCAGAATTTCCATTTTTCAGGCAGGTTGAAACAGAATTCCAGATTTGTTCATTTTTGTTGAAACAGAAAAGGCTAATTTTTTAAATGGAATATGATTGTCTCTAATTGTGATTATAATACCAGAAATGTATGAAGCAATTTACTTTGGTATACATGTTGTAACTTGGTACTGGACTATAACACTGCTAGTCACAGACAACAGTAGACCTGCAACTTACCATACGATCCCGTTCATCTTCAATCAGAGCAATGAGTCGCCCAAATTCTGTCAGAGATTGTGCTGAGAGAATAAAAATGTTTGAACATAAAAATGATAATGATATTTAATGTCAATCATAAAACAGAGCTTGATACTAGCACTTGCACGATTGCCCGGGGCAAGTAGAATTTCATGTCAGGAAGTAAAAAATCAAAGAGTTAAAATTAAGTTGCCTGATCATTAGAAGATGGAAACTCATCTAAAATCTAACCAAAAGCAAATAAACCATGTGTGAATTTTGTATTCAGTTAACTTACACTAAGTTTCATCATTATTTTTTCAGATTTAATTCTCTGTGTATGGTTTGAAAATTTTAGTTTGAGATACCAATAGTGTGTCATGTGTCTATGTGCAGTATGCAGTACATGTATGCCTGTCACATTTCATGTTTCATTTAATGATGGCTTGTGCAGAATTGTGGTTTATGACTCCTAAAATTCTTAAACACTTTTTTGCAACTCCCAGAATTTCAAAATAACAAACAAATATGCTATACAAGGTGTTGAAGTGGTCAAAATCAGAAAGAATAATTTTCATATTATTGTATTTTTTTTTTCGGGGGGGGGGGGGTAGGAATTAATATTTTGTTTGGGAAAGTAAAACTCTGAAAGAGATGATTTGTTTAACAGTGCCATTAATCTTGTATCGTCTTATACACAAATACAATGTGTGATTCTCTGTTATCAGCCAGCTCACAATGTACACATATTTTGACAAATTCCAGCAGGTGATATTACAAACCATGACCGTACCACACAAATACCTGATCATGCATAAATCATTACAACAATTTTACGATTAGAATTTGATCATTGAATTCTGTATGATTCATAGCAGAGCTGGATACCTGGACACACAATCTCTCTCTCTATATCTCATTTGAATTTCGTTCATCCGCGGAAGTTAGGTGATCAAATTAGTAAATGATATGCACAAGCCATCCAAAAATAAATATCTCGCAAATGCTGAATATTTACTGGTAAAAATCCAGAGTCAGTGATGCCTACACACAAGGACACTATCAACAATAGCACACGCAAATTTATCATATGTGTGCTATTGAACTGAACCCAAGTTTCGGCCTTGAAATTCAGAGCCGCGCCGGCTACCATTACGCACGGAAGGGAACGACGGATCAATAACGGGATGAAAGAAATGTAGAGATGATGGATAGTCAAATACAGAGTAGCAATACTCATTCAATCAAATATTCTCCGAGCAACGCCCCTAAACCGTTGATAGCGCACACAGTCTGGGACAGACCACTCTCTTTCCTCTTCCCGGCCGGCTAGCAGGTCAGATCAATAGATATTTCATCATCTGGAGTCGACGGCTGTTTACGTCTAAACTAACCAGTGCATGCATGCATTCAGTGGACGAGCCTGTGTGTCGTGAGGCAGACTTTAAATACAACCCAAATGTATACAAGGCTCCACACTTATTTTCATTTATTCATTTTTTTTTACTTGTACTTCAGGTAAAATTATCATCTTCAGATTTCTACTTGCCCTAAAAAATGAATAACATTTAAAATCATTATTTCTCACTAATTTCAACCACTATGGCTTCTATATGGCATTGAAAGTTTGTTCCAAATGAAATTCTGGAGGTCATAAAAGGTGCAATTTATAAATTTTACAAACTTAATCGCACCGGGTGACCAGAGATTTAAATACATTTCAATTTGGTTGCCTGATCAGGCTACTACATTTTGAAAAAGTGCTGGGAAAATATATGCTTACTTCCAGTATGTCAATAAAAATGTGCACATAAATGACAGATAAATCCAAACATTTCCAAATATTCTGGTGTAGTTTTTTGTATGTGTGTGAGTGGACATGATTTTTCTCTGTATTAATAACACCCTTTTCAAAGGTGGGGAAATAAGAAATGACAAAATAAGAGAAGACAATAAATCACATTTTTGATGTTTTTTCTTTGTTTATATTTTCAAAAACACAAAATTAATATTTGGACTTATAAAATTTGAAGAAAAAAATCTGATTCCACGTGACCATACACAAACAAGAAGTCATTTTCAAGCACTGCAGTAGATGTCAAATCCCGAGAATGGATTAGTCCAAATATTCTTAACTCTTTAATTGCCAAATTATCATCTCAACATTTGGATCAAAACCGAGACACTTGTTCAGATTACACTGGTCACTTTTTAATACACAGAATGGGTGAATGAATCTCTCAGACCAGCAAGGAGTACATTGTGTTAAAAGTAAGAGGATTATGGAGGGACTAGGAAATCTCTCCGATTGTGTTCATTGTACTTTATATGGTAGACCTGTGCAAATTGGGGGAAAAAGCTAGGATTTAAACAGGAACCATTGTATGAAGACAAGCAGAGGCAAGTTTTACTTTTCTTGTTGTATCCTAAAGAACCACTACCTCAGCTCACATAACTTCAAACAAGACACACTACCAAATACATGTCACTGATATAAATGTACTGATGGGCAATACTTACAGATATCAATCTCAGCATCTGTTTGTGAGGTACCAATGCATTCGAAGTTGAAGTTTATTAGCGTCTCTGAGAAGGCTCGCTGTGCCTTGGACAGATCTGAAGAAAGAGAGAACAAATCAAATCAAAGCATTCATTACAAGGCGAGCAATGGAGTTGTGGATGAACAGTGCATGACATGTACAGTACATTGATGACAACTGCACAAACTTAAGTGACATTATTGGGGGTAGTCCTCAACTTGGGGTGAAACTATTTTAGAATCAAGTAAATTATGCAAGGATTCTACTGTGAAAATTTGGTAGTCAAAACTTGACTCGTTCTGAAATAACTTCCATCTGTATGCTTTGTGATAGACAAATCTGTTGTGTTGGGTTCTATGGGATGTATTTTTATCGGGGCTTGAGAGAAACAAAATCCTAGTATGTTCATGCTTGATTAGGCTTAAGATAACAAATTCAAGATAAATCCTTCCAGCCAGAAGATGCATTCCAGCTGGTGTATCCATTGATATATCTTTCAACCAGTTTGGTTCTACAGGCATTATTTATATTCCCAATCATGTCACTGCCCTCTAACAAGACATTGCCATAATGTGTCTCACTCTGTTACATTAAAGTGACTTGACCTCATTTGACTTTTGACCCATTATATTGTGAGCATCAACATGTACAAGTTTGATTACAAATGAGCAAATGGTCATAAAGTAATATTCAAGTTTCATACATGTATGCATTATGAAAATACGTGTACAGATGGAGCCGAAGATCTCTTAGCATCCCATCCACCTCCATGGATAAACAAAATTGTGAAAGTACTGTGGATCACTATAAATTTTTTTACAATGGATAGACAGACAGACAAACCACCTGGCCAAATTAAAGTAATGACCGCTACAGTATTGAACTGTAAAGCATAATGAGACTTGATCATATTCACGACATCAAGGTCATGCAATCATCAGCATTACAGCCAGGACTTTCTAAATGGTTGGGGAGCAGCTGTAGGTTGACCGCATGACCTTTCATGGCAAAATACAAATTGACACTCCAATTAATGCCCGAGTGCATATATGACAGATATGGCATAGTGTCCTAATGTTAATGTGGTGGCAGGAGGAGATTGAGTCGCTAGAAAAAATGATTAGGATGAAGGTCTTTTGGTAGCCTGGCCTCCAGACGCTTAGATTAATCTATCATATCATTGCTCCATTTCAAGAACATGACATGAGGAATAGGAATACAGTACGTGTATATTAACCCATTGAAGACTAGACAGAACACATATCTCATTGCGAGGTCTACAGGAATGCGTGTTAAAGCAAAATCAATCCGTCTTCAACAGGTTACGCTACACACTTTTGCCATACTCTTGGAAGCCCCCCAGCTATGGAGGGCAAAGCAATGTCTAGTTCTCAAACCGGAATAGACCTATTGATACAGAAACTACTATCTTCAGTCAAATGCTTGGACCAAGGACTGGATCACATCAGACCTGTTCCATGTAGGGATGTTGAGTCGATCCTAGATCAAACCACTTCCCAGGGTTAGTTCTCAAACCGGAATAGACCTATTGATACAGAAACTACTATCTTCAGTCAAATGCTTGGACCAAGGACTGGATCACATCAGACCTGTTCCATGTAGGGATGTTGAGTCGATCCTAGATCAAACCACTTCCCAGGGTTAGTTCTCAAACCGGAATAGACCTATTGATACAGAAACTACTATCTTCCGTCAAATGCTTGGACCAAGGACTGGATCACATCAGACCTGAGATCAAACCACTTCCCAGGGTTGTGTGATCGTGAAATATGAATGTGGTTCAACTTTTGACCCTACACTTGAGGAAAGGACCCTAAGACATGGAGTAAATTTTGTAATGTGATCACAACATGTGGGGTTGATCCGATCTGTATACTGCAAATCTTGCAACGATCATAAGACACATTAAAGGCAGGGGATCTCTTTTGCATGCCTAAAAATTAACAATGTGCAAGTACAATGGCATTTAGAAGAAAATGCCATCTGGGAACCTATAGCAAAACTTAGGAGCTAGAAACTCAGTTTTAGTGAAATTATAGTGACCGTTAGACTCTGATTTGAATTTTTTCTCGCAAGAAAAAAATTCCTACCATAGAATGTACACTAAACGGCTATTGTTTTTCTTTCGCATTTTTCAAATTCTAGGCAACTACTGACTCCCAAATTTCACAGACATGCCTTTCATCAGTAGCCTAAGGGCAAGGGCTATCTTTTCCTGATCTGCGAGAATGTTTGCAAATGAGATCCACTGCCTTTAAACCTGCCACCAAGTTCTGTTCTGACACCGAAGCGAAGAGTTTGCCTCGTTCTCAACAGAAATTTTAGTTCATATTTTACAGTTACATGTACCAAATTTGAATCATGGCTCGAAAGGGCATACCATGGTGACTCCATGAAACAAAAATACTTGCTAGTTGCTTACACTATCTAATCCCACACCCCTTACCCAAAATCCTGGATAGCTTGCTACAGTGATTGATTGATTGATTGATTGATTGATTGATTGATTGATTGATTGATTGATTGATTGATTGATTGATTGATTGATTGATTGATTGATTGATTGATTGATTGATTGGATTGATTGATTGATTAATTGATTGACTCATGGATTGATTGATGGATTGATTGACTGATTAACTGATTGATCAATTGATTCAATTTACGTATATATGTACTCCTGTCCTGTATCTATTTAGTTAAGTAAATTATGATTTGATGTTTTTGATGAAAATTATTATACGACAATCCAATCCACTGCAACAATGAGAGGGGTTCACCATTTAAGTCACTACAGTCAGCCTATATTAATTCATCAAACTTTCCTAAAACCTTGATTCTAAGAAATGAAATTATTTCTGTTGACAATAGACCGACTTAATATTCTTGCATTTACACCAAAAAAAAAATGAATTCATCTTTGTTCACGCATCCCTTCCCATGGATACACATAGGCTCTAATACAAACTACATCATTTACATCTGAGCATCTGAGGCAGTGTGACGGACTCGTAGACAACATCCATTATGAGCCTGAACATGTCGAGACACGTCTGACAAACACTAAACTCACATCAATACCAAAACACACTGTACAAAGCTTATGTAATAACTCTGTTCATTCCACAGTCACACAACCATGAACTTCACACACACATGATGATTATGATAAACTATGTTTGTGTTGCCTTTTATGTTAATGGCAGTGTAAAAATTCAGTTAACAGTAAAAAATGAAATATTCTCCTTTTGTGTTTATAAGACAGACCTACCGGTACTTTACAATACGTGTACATCTATTACAGCCCAGAAAAACCTATACTCTGAAATGTTACCATTTTTTTTTCAAAGGAAGTCAATGAAAAATAAAATTGGGGGGGGGGGGCTTTCAACTTTTCCCTTTAGGAAAGGCACATAATCGTTTTTGCTCCCTGTAATCATAGAGGTCTCTTCTACCTCCACGCTATAATCGAAAAATCACAGTATTTCATTATAATCAATTTTCATAAGGTTCGAATGGTGTTGATTTCTGTTGTCCGACACAGCAATAAGTACTCTGTGAAGATTGATGAAAATTTGTCCGACTGTGAAAAAATATACTTGGGCTTTAAACCTATAGTATTGCCTTGTCTTTAAAGCAATATCTATGAAGTGATAAATGATTTTTTATTATCATGTATTCAAATGCATCTATCATGATTATTGTCTTTTCCCTGCTAGCTATCTCCTATACGCGTACATTCGACTGGAAAATATCGGTAGCAGCATATTCCTCCACGATTATGAGAAGTCAAAGTACAGTAGTTTATACCTCGCGACCTTAAGGATACTTCTGAATAGTCGGATCCTGTGTTACTCCTAGCCCCCTCAGCTGACCGACAATGTCAACTTGTTAAAAAAGGAGAAGACCCGAAAATTAAGGAGATTCTATCGGTCAAACACCTCGATCTATCTCTTCCATCCACTCTCTCCGTTATAAGTACTAATAACTACTTCAATCACAATGCCTGTAGACACCCCTTACAACCATGGCGTAGCCTAGGATTTGTTCTCAGCGGGGGGTACTGAGGAGGCCCTTGAATATTTGTAGGCTGGCCCCACCAATTTTTTATTTATTTATTTTATTGTATTTTTGTTTGGGAGGGGGGGGGGGGCGCATACAACATCATTACACAAATCCTTTGTTTGTCGGACACACCAGTCGCCGAAAACTTTGCTCAGCGCGGAGGGGGGGCGGCGGGGGAGTAGTGCCGATGTTTTTTTTCTCGAATCCCAGCGCTCCAAATTTTCCCCGGTCACGTCACCCGCCGAAAAGTTGCTCATGCACGACTACATTTTGCCGTTTGCTAAAAGAAAAATCAAACATTTACGTTTTCGTAGTTACTTACATTTCAAACACCCCCTTGGCCCCTTTTGACAAAAAAAAACACCGCCATGATTTTACGAATGACACACCCCCCCCCCCTCCCTCCCTTTTAGGCTTCCTTCATAATTTGTGGGAGGCACACAAATACATGATTCAGCTGTGTAGAGCCGGTGGGGAGGGGGCTGGCGGCAGCCACCCCTAAGCAGTCCCTGACCCCTGCGTGCACCGCCCCTGACTTTTACCTGTCCTTGCTAGCAGTCCTAAGTATCCCCCTTCCCCCGCCCACCACAACTACTGAAGTTTTTGTGCGATGTGTTCGAAATTAGGCTCATTCGAGGGGAGGGAGGCAACCGCCCCCTAAGCAAACCCTTTCCCCACCCCCTTCCCCACCCACAAGTGGGGCGGGCGGGATTATGCACACCCCCTCTCCCCAAGCCACCCTGTTGCACCGCCTCGACTTACTTGTCCTTGCCTAGCAGTCCCCAAGCAACTCCTTCCCCACCCACCCTGCTTGCCACCGCCCCTGACTTAACTGTCCATGCTATGCAGTCCCTAAGCAACCCTTCCCCCACCCCTAGCAGTCCCGTAAGAACCCCTTCCCCACCCACCCTGTTGCACCGGCCCCTACTTAAACCGGTCCTTGCTAGCAGTCCCGCACACCCCTTCCCCCACAAATTGAGGGGGAACCACCCCCTCCCCCAGCCACCCCTGTTGCACCACCCCTGACTTTACCTGTCCTTGCCCTATCCCCTGCCCACCACAACCACTGAGCAGCCCCTTCCATCCTTTCGGACAGGGTTGATGCGATACAACACAGCCACATTAAACCCCGGAGCTCCGGCCCGGCAAGCTCCCTGGTTAACAGCAAGCCTTAGCTACAGCCACAACAACATTGTCATCTCCCGTTATGATAGGCCCTATGCTTGCCCTTGGCCCCTCACACTCCATAGCACGGCCGAGCCGGTCGACCAAAAACAAAATTTACAGCACACACACACACCAAAAAACTAGATCTGGGCGAAAGCAAAGAAGAATGTAGCAAAAGTTTACCTTTGTCGTGCACTGGAGTTTCGACCGACAAAAAATAGCGACAAAAGTTTACCTGTTGTGCTGACTGTTGTGTGACTGTAGTTTCGAGCGACCGATTATTTATGTTCGCAATCGTTCGCAAAAAATACCAACGACGAATAGCCAATGAGAATGCGGTAACGGCTGCCGACTTTTTATCTACACCAATGCGATGATAGAACACTGTCTTCCAGTTACGTTATGTACGATATACCAGCAATCGGCCGACGGTCGCCGGCTTTACGGCTTATGTCCACCATGCTCTTCCGCGCTACGCTTCAAAAAATGCGTCAGGTTTTGGTGCCAGTTTCTATAATAGAAGCCTGTCTTGTAACCAACATTGGGTGGTAAGATGCCCTACAGGGACCTCAATTTAATATTGGCGCGTTAATGCTTAGCATCATATACAAGACACATATATGCGTTATCACTTTGCTATTTTACACTGATGAGGATGAGGATATGTGCTGGAAATTGATGTATTGCTAAAATTGAACCAACCTAGATAAATTTGTAGTAATTTAAAAAAGTTGATCAAACTTTTACTGTATCTAAATGAGGAAGACCACCAGTGTGTGTTGAGTTTTCTTGAGAGTGGGATGGCTGTCATTCTAACGGTGACTGTAGATGTCATTGTTTACAGTGAAGTTTACTGTACAATGCCGTGTTATTTGCCTGTATGCTGCTTTAGTGTTTGATATTAACATGATATTTGTATGTAAGTTTCAGTGGTAATGTTTCGTGAGTCGAGGCACATCCTGTGGAAGTCATTTTGTCACTGGTGTTTTGGTTGCTGTCATCACGAACATTGTTTCGATCAGTTAAACCTGATTCACACTGGGCAGAACGGACTCTGAAAGAATCTGGGGAAGGATTCTGATTGAAAGCAGTTGTGTCTCTTAAATTGCAATGCCTACAAATTAACATTGATGTAGATATCTGCTACATGGTATGTATAAGTGTAGGCTATACCAGTACATCTAAGAACCCTTAGCAAATGCATGGGTTAAGAATTAGAAACTCAGTTTTATTCGAATTATAGTAACGCGTCGCTGTGGCAGACATAAATAGCTAATCTGCTAGTCTTCTTCAGACCCTACAGTATATATGTGTTCTCATATATAATTGACAATTTTTATGCAAGTCTATGCATCAGACCAAGTCCATGATTACTACTGAAACTGATTTTCGTTCAGTGAGTTTTAAACCATGGACCTATAATATTGTTGCTTCTTTGGTGCTGTTTTCAAAATTCTGGTATTTACCATACTGGATCGTCAGATTTTACAGATATGTCCTTAATTTTGTATCCTAGCGGACATGCAGTGATGGTTTTCTTGTGAGTGGGGAGAGTTTAAGAGATTTCATGCCTGTTACGACTAACAGGATCTTTTACCGTGGCTAGACTCTAAAACCTATAGTATACAGTGTGCCCTGAACCATCTGTCTGTGTATTAAGGTGGTGTGACACTAATTGTCATATTTGACAAACTCTGTTCTAACTGTTAGTCCTGTTTAAGCAAAACATTGCTTAATTATCACAGAGATTTTTCCTGCAGGTTTAAGATGTGAAATGTGGGTGCAGTGGTGTTGTTAAAATCTCAGCTTCCTCTGTTAGAGAATCCTCTGGTAGGGTGTGCATGCAGTGTAATCTAGTTAGCGTTTCCACGTGTTTTTGGGACTTCTATGAAAATGATTCCTGATGGGTATTATTATAATTATTAGGGCAGAAATGTGTTACTTATAAAGATCTTTATACACTGTAAGATATTTAAATGACTTTGGGTTCATTTCATTTTGATAAATTTTATGGCCATTTTATAGGAAGATTAATTGCCTCTATATCAATTGTATGCTATATGGATATAAATATGAAAATGTGTTTTCTTTATGTCTTGACTGAATGTTTGATTTGCTTAATCTGGGAGGTGGGGCTCAAACTCGCACAGTTCAGAGACATAGATTGATTAGATAATTATGCTAATTTTATGCAATTTGTATTCAATATACCAAATATCTCAAAATTAGGCTCACATGCCCTCACATGCCACGTCATTACATCATACATATACACATACACACAGCAGAACAACCCACCATATCTCATATTTATAATTTCGGAAATATATAAAATTCATTGTCATTGTCATTGTCATTGTCATTGTCATTAATCATGCTCAGTCTGGCATATACTCTTACCAATGACCTGCTTTTTTTGTGGTTCAGTTAGCCTGCCACTCAAAAAGTGATAATCAATTTATTTACCAAGGACCGGAAAGGTGGATCATTAGGCCATGGCCTTCGTGTAAAAAATAATAGGCAATACT
>JZLH01S0207239.1:7202-17534 GCA_001188425.1 Eucidaris tribuloides
ATACCAACAGTGTCATCAGATAGCCTAGGTCCAAGGTAAAATATTCATATCAAAAAATAATCTCAAAATCACGAAAACAATTTTTGATAATTTTTTTCTAAGTGTCTACTTTTTTTTGATACACGCTGTACAGTGTGTCTCAAAAAGATGTGCAAGTGAAAATCGCTCCCTTTGGCAATTAGAAAATATTCCTGTGACATGATGCTTACATCAACGTCAAGAGCTTAGTCTTAGCTTTGGAATACCGTTAGTTTTGTTCAATTTGCTTGTCTTAATCTTAAGATATGTTAATTTAGATAAGAAGGGTAAAATCACAATTGTGCCACTTTTACTACGGTCCCTTGTAAACGTGACCCAATTGGGATTCCACCCTTTTGTGTTTACAACATATCTCGAGATAAAAACAAGCAAATTGAACAGAACAAATGGTATTTGAAAGCTAAGCCTTTGCCCTTAGCGAATAATGTAAGCATCAAATTACAAGAATATTTTCTAAGTGCCGAAGAGGGCGCTTTTTGCTTCACAATTTATTGAGACATGGTGCAGCACATCTCAAAACAATGTTCAAGTGAAAAGCGCCCACTTTGACAGAAAGTATTGCTGTCATACATGTTTATGTCAACATCAGGGAAAAGGTCTTAGCTTTCAAATGCTGTTTGTTTTGTTCAATTTGCTTGTTTTGATCTCGAGATATCTTGTAAACAACAAAACAGTGGAATCACAATTGTGTCACTTTTACGGGAAGAGGGCCTGATGCTATCATTGACTGTAGTAAAAGTGGCACATTTGTGATTTTACCTTTTTGTTGGTAACTGAACATGACTGTCATATCTCAGGATTAAAACAAGCAAATTGAACAAACAAACGGTATTTGAAAGGTAAGACTATGACGGTGATGTAAGCATGACGTCACAAAACCAAAGAGGGCGCATTTGACCTGCACAATTATTTTTGAGACACACTGTATACATGCCACAAAATTGCAGTTTGTACATGCACAACAATAAGGATTTTTATGTAAAATCATATTAGTTGCTGGTCTCGGCCAAAAAATCCGAGACCAGAAGGGTCGAGACCAAGACCAAGACCAAGACCAAAGGGTTCGAGACCGAGACCGAGACCAAGAAAGAACATGCTGGTCTCGAGACCGGTCTCGAGACCAAGACCAGTCTCGAGACCTCCAACACTGGAACTGATAGTAGTATGAGTATTAACAGATGATGTAAATCTACAAATAAATAATAATAAAAAGTCAGTATTCATCAAAACTATACTCTGAATTTAATAACTCTATCATTATTTCTGCTCATTCCACCCTCTTTTTTCAAGTATCTAAAATATGTAGTGGTGATATTTCTGCAGCAGAATGAAATTTAAGTTGTACAAAACATACAAATTGTAAAAACGGTTTTTACATAAATACAGTTATATTTTAAGTGTTAGAGAATTATTTGCATACAGTCCTAATCAGGTTATGCAGAGGCCTATAATTTGATAACTTGTTTAGTTAGATTTGAAGATCATATATTTGCTTACCACATAGATATAATTGACATCAATACCAATGTCAATTAAGTACTCTGCCACATGAGGGTGTTGACAGCGAATTGCTCTCATCAATAGTGACTCAGCTCCCCACTGAAAAGAAGAGAAAGCAAAAAGTAATCATAAAAGTGTTTAGTTGAATTTGACTTTTTGGGGGGATATACACAAAACTGTGAACATATCATAAAATGATTCCTCTGAACTGATACTGTACAAATATATTTAAACATAATTTTTTGGTGTATAGTAGTAGTAGTAGTAGTAGTAGTAGTATAAGTAGCAGTAGAAGTAGTAGTACATTGTAGTGGTGGTAGTAGTACAGGCAATTCCCTGTTATAAAGAAACCCTGGGGACCAGCAATTTTCTTTCGTTGTATCGAAATTTCGTTATAACCAAACAGTGGAAGTATTAAAAGATACAGTAAACTTTCACCGTAAGTCGAATCACTAGGGACCATACAAATCACATCACCTTAGAACGAAATTCGAGTTACAGTTTTGTATACAATTCTATGTTAGAGATGAAGAAACATGTATGGGGAAATAGAGGCTGTCATGACTGAGAAAGGCAGAGAGGGAATGGGAAAATTTATGATATCTTTATGGTCATGCTGACAGGCAGAGATCAAAAGGTCAACCCATTAAGACCATCAAGAATGACAGTTGTGGCCACTTCAACCTACGCGAATGATTTAACACATGTTTGCTCCCTTTGGGACTTAAAAATAAGTTCAAGATAGGCAAAATTCGATTAAAATATCGACTTAAAAGAAAAACTTCCATTTGAAAAAGCACAGAGCAAATTGGGAGGGGTCATGGCTCAGTGGATAAGACTCGGTTTCTCGACCTAGAGGTCTGAGGTTCGAAGCCGCGCAGGGCCAGGGCGGTTGTGTCCTTGGGTAAGGCACTTTATCCCCCACCCCGTCCCTCGGATAGGACGTAAAGCCGGAGGTCCCGTGTTGAAACAGAAACACCTCAGCACGTAAAAGAACCCACGCACTTCATCAAAAAGAGAAGGGTGAAAACCCGGTGTTGTGGTCACATATCCATATTCAAACTACCCGGGGACTGGATGCCTGAGGGTAACAGTGATTAAGTTCACTTTTCTAGTCCCTGTCATCCGAAATGATGACAAAGCAATAATAATAATAATAATAATAATAATGACGGTCAAAAATATTTGATATAGGTGATGAATTGACTTGTGCGATGTTGAGTTGTGCGGAGTCATCTGTACATGTATCTAGATGATAATTTTGAGACATGAATTTCTACTTCGTTGAAACAGGAATTTCATTATAACCGTGCTCGTTGTAACGGGAGTGCACTGTAGTAATGGTAGTAGTAATTAGTAGTAGTAGTAGTAGTAGTAGACTTTAGTAGTAGTAGTAGTAGTAGTAGTAGTAGCAGTAGGAGTAGTAACTTAGCAGCAGTAGTAGTAGCAGCAGTAGTAGTAGTAGCAGTAGTAGTAGTAGTAGCAGTAGTAGTAGTAGTAGTAGTAGTAGTAGTAGTAGTAGATCTACATGAAGTAGTAACGTTAGTGTTTTGTTATTTTTGTCATCCAGGTTGGACACCTAGAGCTGTACCTTGTGAATTTGTACAATCTCCTTTTCATAAACCACTAACACTTTCTTGAAGCAAAAGGAGCCTAAAATTTCAACAATTGCTACAGATTGAAACAAAATTGATACACACAAGTTACAAAATAGAACTTACTGGGATTTCATTGATTTTAGCTCCCTTGTTTACGCAGGTTACCACTTCATCCAGATCACCTTGCTCCACAACATCAATCAGTTTCTATATGAAAGTAAAACAAATATTACTATTATCTTATATATATATATTTTTTCAATTCAGAATGAGATCAGATAAATTAATCCAAATGTGGGCAGCAGCATTGGAAGATAGCTTGGAAAATAATAGGGTTGTTCTACAGTGGCCTTTACCTGGAAAACCCACCGAGAACTTGCTCATTGTGTTGTGATGAGATTATAGACATCATCTTACAATGTTTTCACTACAAAAAGAAAACAACCTACATGTATTCCAATTGTCTATGTTCAGGCTGTAAATGTGTAACACTGTTTGATAGTACACCAACGCTTATTTGCATTACTAGACACATTAAAATGAACAAAACAAATTACAATTACTATTATTACTAAGGGGGGGGGGGCTTTTTTGTAATTTGTATTGTTAATTTTAGTTTCACAATAAATTTGCTGTTTATCTCTGTATTATCAAATTAATGATAACTAAGATCAAATGCTTGATCTGTTTTTTAATGACTTCATTAATTAATTTTTGTCTGGCACATGTAAGGCAAATGCAAAATCAGAAGTCTACATGTAGTATTCTTTTAATAAACTTATGAGTTGTCTATGTAAGTTGCGCACATATGTTGACATTACATACAAGAGTAACAAGACATACTTCATTCGTCTTAGAAAACTATTTGTCATCGTTTGACTTATATGGTCAATATATCACTTTGTTTAATATATTATGTCCTATCTATTGATTGATTGATGTAATAATAAATATGACTAATTATACTTGACAATAACCAAAAAGTTGTAACAAGCAAACTGAAAACAAAATGACAATTAAAACATGAAAAATTATTTCCAGCAACCAAGACGATTTACATAAAAATTGAAAAATATATTTAAATATTACCTCTTGAGCGTGAGACTTGTACATACTGTTCTCCGTAAACTTAACACCAGGCTTGATGAAAACCTACAAGTTTTCAGAGAAGAAGAAACAGAAAATTAAATTAAAGAATGGAATGCCGATAGGCAAGCAGTAATTTAAAGTGGTTGTTCCAATTATCAGACCAACCATTTGACCCCCAGAAATGTGCTTCATTGTCAATATTTAATCATAAAACTTGTCAATTTGTACCATAGATGCACCCTTACATAGTCTTAATTTGCCAAGTACATGCATATTACTAGTAGTAGGCTTGGGGGCATATTCCAGCACAACTTTCCTTATCAAATACAAATATGTTTATCATTGTCCATGTAGGGTGGGGACTTGAGTAACCGGACACTTAATTTTGGAATTTTTTTCAGGATATGTTGCCAAAAAACGTAATCAATATCAGTATTTTCATAAGAAATCGGGATTCATGCGAAGAAAAATGAATGCTGCGTACCCGTGTTCTGTTTGCAACTTTGCGCGATAGTTCACCGACGCGTACTGCGCCGTTCTATCGCGCGGTGTCCGGGTACTCAACCCGTCCGGAAATACAACCTCTCATGATACATGTATTAAAGGATCAGCAGTGTAAATTGCCACACACATCTTTTCCATAGAGCCACACATGTGGTGCTATAACCCTTTGTTTCCAGTACTTTCAGTTTTCCTCTGTTTTTTCTTTTTTATTATTTGTTCTTCAGGTCTTGATGGATCCACCTTAAGAGCTGTTAGTGTTTAATTAAAACCCAAACTGGCAAAAGTAAGATAAAGTAGGCCCTACTCTAATTCTGTACATGTCTTAAATCTGTGAAAGAATTCACACTCAAATCATTTAATTGCTCCAAGAGTTTCTACATATAGGCATATACTAAAATGAAAAATTTAATTCATATTTTTTTGCTGTTTACTAAAAAAGAATGATTGCAGTTTCCTAAAATTCAAATTTTTTATGTACTCCTGAGAATTATGCTCCGCATGAGCATCATAGCCAATGCACGTGCACAAATTTAGGACACTGTTTCTATGCAACCAATTTGAGCAACACATCTGACAAAATCATCTAAAAAAACAGAGTACAAGAGAGTTTTTTCAAACAATTTTCCTGCAGGGTTATTTGTTGGATATGCATCAGTTGACCTACATGTAGACCAATTACAAGTACAGGGAATATAATTATAATGTGATAGATGCCACATTACCCCTAATCACAGCTGCCTATATTCACCTCTTGGTAAACATTCATTTCAATCATGTGTGAAGGCATAGAAAAGGGTTCCAACATCTGGCACCTATTATTTTTAGAATTTTTTATTCAAGAAACAAAACTGTTTTGCACCAATCACGCCTTAACCTAAGAAATCGTATGGGTAGATTCAATTCATTATAACCTAGATCTAGATCTAAACAAAGCTTAAATTATGTCACAAATTCATTCAGGAATGTAATTTTTGGTCTTGGAAAAGTTTTGCACACAGTCTCACAGTGTATTTTCTACAACTCCCGTGAGTGACCCAATGTTATAGAAAACAGCTGCTCATCCTCATTCATTCATTCATTCATTCATTCATATTTCTGTTCTAACCATCACATCACCCAAACAATGCAAACATTCACATCCACGACCACATCAATGCTTCAGATCTAGATTCTAGTCAATATCCATAATATCTACATTAACTGAAAAGGAAAAGCCTTTTCAGCAGCTCTTCCTAGTCCCATGACACACACAACCATTTCCGAGACTCCCCAAAGGTAACGGACTAGACTCTATAGAATAGCAATCTGGACGTCAACTCATGCACGGAACAAACTAGACCGAAGGCTCCAGCCTTACTTAGTATCGAGTTCGGTCGTTTTTCAGAGGTTTTTAACGGACAATTTGGACGGATATTTTACATTTACCTTTTACTCTCCTCTAAAAGGTAAGTGTAAAATATCCGTCCAAATTGTCCGTTAAAAACTTCTGAAAAACGACCGAACTTGATACTAAGGCCGGAGCCTTCGATCTAGTAGGAACAAACCGCATTGGGAAAATGTACGTTCTTAACTTACATCGATTTGTACATGTGGGACTGTACTAATTCACTCGGTCATGCAATTTTGTACTTTTACAAAACGAAGTGTATTCAAGATAACAAAATATAAACATACAACAAACTTCACACAAACACATTTCTAGACACAGAATGAATCGTACATTACCCTTTTATCGTACTGAAACAATGTCAAATCCAGCCAATTAGGCAGAGAACTGCTGCCTAGCAACACTACGCTATGTACATTTCTCTTTGTGATTTTTTTTAACGGTGGCCTTAAAACGAAATTCTTACCACCGCCCGGGCAGATTTTTACTGACATTGCGAAATGGAACTGCCATCTGCATTTGTACTTGCACGGAATGGACTAGTTAATGTTCTGTCATGTTTTGTTTTTCTACGTTTTTTTTTTTGTTGTGTGTGTGTGATACCTGAACAAGATTTGGAGATGTTTTTGGCTATTCCTTCCATTGTTTTCACAATCAATTTTGGAATGTATCTGTAAAGTGCAATGGCTGCATGTCAAAAGATTTCATGGCTATTCCTGCATAAATTGAGTTTCGTCAATGATGATGATGATGATGATGATGATGATGATGATGATGATGATGATATGATATGATAATCAAATAAAAGGAGGAAAAGAAGAAGTAGAAGAAAATAGAACGAAAACAACAAGAACAAGAAGAACAAGAACAAGAAACACAATAAGAATACCAATCAACAGCCGACAGCTGTTACAACATCATCAGCATCGTCATCATCATCATCATCATCATCATCATCATCATCATCATCATCATCATCATCATCATCATCATCATCATCATCATCATCATCATCATCATCATCTTTTGCGATAGGACCTTCATCATCATCATCATCATCATCATCATCATCATCATCATCATCATCTTTTGCGATAGGACCTTGTAGTCAATTGGTTCCCCCAGGATACAATTGAATATACGGATATAAAAACGACCCAAGTCCATTTTAGAAATTTGTTTTGTCCCATATGAAACCAAAGATTACATTTCTAGTTACTAGTAACCAAGCACTATAGTGTATCATCACTAGACATCTAGAATTACATGCTAGAAATTTGGTTAACTGGCGTTGTCATCTTCGGTTTCATATGGGAGAATAAAGACAAACTTCCAAAATGGAGTTGGGTCATTTTTATATTTGGAGCACTTAAAGTGCTCCCCGTCGATGAAAGTACATAAAAAACTGAAAATTATGTTTTTTAATCATATATCTATCACGTGATGTCAAGTTGAAAGTTAGGCGAAGATTTAAAGGAACCGTTTTTAAATTAAATATTTAAAGTGTGTCGCGTATTATTTTGCCAATTGCTGTTACATCTGTACATCAGGCAATAATTTTCAAATGGATTATTGGGGTGCATTACGTTTTAATCTTGCATATAGTTCATTGGCACTGAGCCCGTGTTAAATGTCTAGGAATTATTTCCAGATTAAAGCTATTCTTGCCCCAAACTACACTATTTCTATTGTACAATACCACGCTGCATTCATATATCACTTTTTATTGCAATACCGTCTGGGTCCAGAGAGTTTTTGCTAATTTTAATTAGGTAAGCTCTTACCTATTCTACCCCCCCCCCCAAAAAAAAAAAAATCTTCGGACTAATGGAGCACCACATCTTCCAAATTCATACCCCTTATTTAGGAGGCTCAAAACACTGAAATTAACCAACAAATATCCTTTCCAAATTGCTATTTTCACATTCAAATTCAATAACCAACTCCTTTTCTCATTTGATAATCATCACATCTGTACATTAAAAAATAATCTAATGTAATTCGTTCATATCCAGCACGCAGTTTGATTCCAGAATTTTCATTTGACAAACCCTAATCGCGCATATCATAAACAGTGGCTCTGATCTCTGGAATATCTTCCATGATATAAAGCCTAATGCGCCACATGTATTTTTTCAAATCTAAAATTACTATTAGAGTTGAGTATGGTATGTAACTTAACGATATACAATAGTAAAATGTTATTAATATAGCAAATAAAATATCTTATTTTCACGTATGATGCACGCTACACTTAGCCTACATGTAGGCCTACGTGTATATCATATATTGTATATTTTGAGAGTAATGTTCATGTTATGTATCATACTGTTTGAAATGCAGAAAATAATTCAAATCAAATCAAAACAACGCCTTCCATCGTGTTTTTGTAATCGTTGCTTTCACGTTGGTATATGCTGATGCTACTGATAATGATCATTATGATACTGAACGGTGATGATGATCATAATCACGATTCAAAGAAAAAAATGTAATAGCAACAATACAAAGACCCTTGATGAGTTAACAAAATAACCTTAAATCTTCATCTATACGGCACTTTGGGAAGTTTTGAAGTTATAACAAGCCAATATTCTCGTCGCAGAACAATGCCCTCGTATACTCAGAGTTATACTTCGAAGGGCAGTGTGTGGTGCTTACAGTGTGTCTCAAAAATAATTGTGCAAGTCAAAAACGCCCTCTTAGGTAATGAGAAAAACAATTTTGTGACGTCATGCTTACATCACCATCAAGGGCATACTTCTCGGCTTTCAAATGCCGTTTGTTCTGTTCAGTTTCCTTGTTTCAATTCTGAGATTGTTCAGTTAACAACGAAAAGGTAAAATCACAAATGTGCCACTTTTACTACAGTTAATATAGCATCAGGCCCTCTTCCCGCAAGAGTGACACAGTTGTGATTCCACCGGTTTGATGTTTACAAGATATCTCGAGATAAAAACAAGCAAATTGAACAGAACAAACATCATTTGAAAGCTAAGACTTTGCCCTTAATGCTGACGTAAACATGTGTCACATCAGTATTTTCTAACTGTTAAAGAGGGCGCTTTTCACTTGAACAATTTTTTGAGACGTGCTGCTTTCTTTTAGTTCCGTGGCTGCAGCATGTCTCAAAAATTCTGCAAATAAAAAGCGTCCCCTTTGGCAGTTAGAAAATACTCTGGTGACATTATGCTTACATCACCGTCAAGGGCAAAGTCTTAGCTTTCAAATTCTATTTGTTTTATTCAATTTGCTTGTTTTAATCTCAAGATATGTTGTCAACAACAAACGGGTGGAATCACAATTTTGTCACTTTTACTCGGGATTGTAGTGAAAGTGGCACAATCGCGATTTTACCTTTTTTTATTCAAATTAACATATCTCAAGATTAAGACAAGCAAATTAAACAAAACTAACGGTATTTGAAAGCTAAGACTCTGCACGTCACGTTGACGTAAGCATCATGTCATAAGAGTATTTTCTAAATGCCAAAGAGGGCGGTTTTCACTTGCACAATCTTTTTGAGACACACTGCATATGTGCGTGCGAGTTATATTTCTGTGGCGTCGACGTCTTTCTGTGTCAGGGCCGTCGATCCTGGGGGGGGGGGGGTGGGAGGATGTCGTTCCATGAATATATTGGGGTGCAAACGTATCGTTTTGCCCACAAAATAACTTTGGCATTGTGAAAATTCCTGAAACGTATTGTAAGAACATATGTTTAATGGTGCAAATCTGCTTTGTAAAATTAAACTTTACATCACAATACCACTAAACATACACAATATTCAAATTTTCGATGCGCTTCGCGTGCCCCCAAAAATTCTGTTGGAATTTTGCGTGCAGAACGCGCCGAAAACTTATTTTTTTTTACATCTGCTTCCCCAACCCCCCCCCCCGCATATCTTAAAGATGGATCGGCGTCGCCTTTCTGAGTGCGTGCGCGTGTATACAGCTTTCTGCGTGCTTTCTGTGTACATTGTGATGTCATAGGTAGAACATGACATCGTTAATGAATTTACATTGTGAGGTTACTCCAGAACGTAATGCGTTAAAAACAATAGAAATCGTCTTAGACGGGTTAAAAAAAATTCACCACACAGTGATTTTGTGCAATTTGTAGGTCGATCCCTTTTGTTTACCACCCCACAATGTTAAAATTGTCAGGTAAAACATTTTGAGTTAACCCCACATTGAAAAATAACGATACAATTTC
>JZLH01S0207317.1:5000-10203 GCA_001188425.1 Eucidaris tribuloides
GTCTTATAACGCGCGTAACCACCATGCACGTGACTCAACAACAACAACAATACCGCCATTTATAAACACAGGTTTTAGTGTCGAGTCAGACGCTACAAAATGCTCAAAATTTCTGAAATACTTAGATTATAATTGTTTCACCTGGGGTGAGCAAATATTAATTTCAGACGTACCGTTCACGGAAAAATGGCAACTTTTAAAATATCTCTAAAATATTCCATAATTATGAGCATGAATGTAAGTACCCAATCCGATCAATTTTTTTTTAATTACCATGGTAAAGAGCTGAAATGAGATGCATACAAGGTCATGTGACCTTTGACATTTCAACTCCAAAAATCTAATCAGTTCATAGTAGCCTCATGAAACAAACTTGAACCAAATTACATCAACAGTCAGCCGTTCTGAAGTCATCGCGGTAACGAACCCAAGTCAGAAATGCATGACGCCTCGGGACTTTTGACCTTTCAACTCCAAATCTAATCAGTTCATTGGTGCCTTATAATACATACTTCACCCAATTTTATATCAAAATCCAATCAGCCGTTCTTAAGTTATCGTGGCAACGAGATAAATTCAGACATATTTCAGGCACTGTGACCTTTGATCTTTGACCTTTCAACTCCAAAAACTACCCAGTTCATTGTAGTTAGTAGTTACATCGAAATTCCGATCAGCTGTTCTTAAGTTATCGCGGTAACGAGAACCAATAACGGACGGACAGAAAACCCGAAAACATGATACCTTGGGCTGAGTCCAGCAATTTCGTTGCGGAGGTATCAATAGTAAAGGCAAATGACATGATTGGGGGTAGTCGTCAACCTGGGCTGAAACTACTCTAGAATCAAGTAAATTATGCAAGGATTCTCCTGTGAAAATCTTGTAGTCAAACGTTGACTCATTCTAATACAACTAAAGTCAATATCCCTCGTGGTAGGCAAACATGCTGTGTGGCTTTCTATGGGTCCTCATTTTATCGTGCCCCGAAAGAATTAATGTTCATGCTTGATTCTCCTTAAGTAAACAAATTAGAGACAAATCCTCCCAGGTGGGAGATCCACTCCAGCTGGTGTATAGTTGGTATATATTTCAACTCATTTGGTTCTTGATGCATTTTCAAGCGTTCCCAATCATGTCACTATCCTTTAATATGTCGGGGGCTCCGACGGTTTTGTCATAGGAAATGTACATACAGAGTGATATATTCTCTTGGATAATTTCAAAATCACAATTATGTTATAAACCATATTCAGTATGTATGTTGTTTTCTGATGTCTGACATACGATACTACATGTATGAGACAGAATGATGACAATTTTATCTCATCGACCAAAAGTATACTTGGACTTAAATAGTATAAGACTTAAATGTTTGCATGGCGAAATTCACAATTCGATGAGAGGTTTTCGGTACAACCATGTACGTTAAATAGGTTGAACGGATACAATATCATACATAATTAAACGGGGGTTTTCCTATAAGGGTGCCAAGTTATGAAAGATTAGTAAGCATATGTGTCTGATCTGACATTTTATGTATTGTTTGTCAGATCAGTAAATAGTGAATTGCATAAAAATAAACATCCTTCTTCCACCATCCTACTAAAGCGAATAATACTCTGTGCAGTGGAATACTTGTAGGTTCGGCTTGATTTATCTTACCGTTTCAGATGAGGTCGTCCTTTTTGACAGAAAGGAAAGATTTATCCAGCTTTGATTGGGTTTCTTTTCCTTTTCCTTCCTTCCGTATCGGATCATTACGTAATTTAAACATATGATTGTATTAATATACCTCTTGAATGTAAAAATTCTACAGTCCGTGCATGTATCATTGGGTTTGTGCTTGAGAATTGCAGTATCAATAAACCACTTTCACAATGTAGGTAACCAATCATTAAGTATTACAGTATTAAATATCGACATCTATTACACATATTGTAGGAACAAGCGAATAATGATACATTTGTACGTCTTTGTTGTGATTTACAAAATATATTTTCAGTTATTTCTAACTTCTACTAAAAGGTCGGGAATTGACTAATCGGAATATACATCAGGTACAGATGATCAGATAATTGCACTGCTTCTTTTATTACGTCATCACTGTCATACACCCACACCCACAACACCAACACCAACACCCCGAAAGAACCGTTCGCACGCCCACACCCACAATACTACCAACACCAACACACAGAAAGAACCGTTCGCACACCCACACCCACAATATCACCAACACCAACACACAGAAAGCACCGTTCGCACTCCCACACCCAGACCCACAATACCACCAACACCAACACACACAAATCACTGTGCGTACTCCCACACCCACACCCACACCCACACCACCAACACCAACACACACAGATCACCATGCGCACTCCCACACCCATATCCACAATACCACCAACACCAACACACAGAAAGCACCGTTCGCAGTCCCCCACCCACACCCACAATACCACCAACACCAACACACACAGATCACCATGCGCACTCCCACACCCATCCCCACAATACCACCAACACCAACACACACAAATCACTGTGCGTACTCCCACACCCAAATCACTGTGCGTACTCCCACACCCACAGCCACACCCACAATACCACCAATACCAACACACAGATCACCATGTGCACTCCCACACCCACACCCACACCAACAATACCACCAACACCAACACACACAGATCACCATGCGCACTCCCACACCCACACCCACACCCACAATACCACCAACACCAACACACAGAAATCACCATGCGCACTCCCACACCCACACCCATACCCACAATACCACCAACACCAACACACAGAAAGCACCGTTCGCAGTCCCCACCACATTCACAATACCACCACACTAACACACAGAAAGCACCATTGATCGCTAGAAATATAGGTCCGGTTATTTCGAGCCATATTTGACTCAATTTACAGTATGCTTCAACAGGAGATTATGACACCCATTAAAGTCTAAGTATAGGTTTGGTAAATTTGATAAATCTTTCATAAATCTTTCACAAAGTAATGTCATTGTCATGATGAACATCAGAAAACAACATCAAACCTATTTAAAAATAATTCATAGTACCAAATTATGATAGTTGATTATCAGAAGGCAGATATTATTATTGTACAATTCCGACGGCAAACGGTCGGGGCCTCGACTTTATTTGCCATAATTTTTTAGTTCGTGTGGTTCTTAGGGCATCAATAAATGATATAGGTCTATTTAAAAACACAATAGAAAAATGGTTCATTTTTTTTCATCCAAACCAAACTTGAGCTTTAAATGTCTGCGTTTGTCTTGTACAAAATGCATGCCAAAGGGTGTCCAAAAAGTCTTAATGAAATACAGCCTCCGCTCCTAAACAGGAGGTGTGCAACCACGGCCAATACATGTTCTTCTACTCCGGATCACGCTGTCTCGATTCTTGTCGCAAAAAAATAATCGGATCGATAGAAACTTAATCCACACAGCTTTCAAGGTCTGGAACAGTATCTAAGGCAATGTTGTTGGAACAATTTCTCGTACGGAGCTCGAGTTTTTAGGAGTCACAGTTTCTTTTGAAAAATGACAGTTCATAGATCAAGCGCCTCAATTCCCCCATTGGTAATGATGATTTTTTGAATTGCAGTGAACCATTAGATTGGCCTTCTGGATCATTGGTGTTTCAGTTGGTTATTGTTCATGTTTGAATGTTACGTACAACAAAATCTGACAACGCCGTGTGCACTACTTACTACGTTTGTGTAGGCTGTGGAGGACGGGTGCCAATCTCCGCCAGGTATCATTCGAACCTGCTGCTCGAAACAGTCCTCTAGGAAATGCGTCAGACCAGCGTCAGTGTCGAAGAGTAAGCTAGTAAAACGAAACGAAGTATGGCGCGTCTTTGCTTGTTTTTATTTCCTTATCAAAATTGATAAAACATATACTAGCACATTCCATATAAAATGTTTTACGTCAAAAATATCATAGGTATAGCCCACCACAGAAGTAATTATAATTATTACTACTTTTTCTTTTAAAGCACTAAATGGTCGTTTTGAAGTGCAATTTTCTACGGGGCTTCGTTATTAGTCCTCATCAGAGAGACAGAGACAAAAATAGCATATAAAAGAATGTGTAGCTCAGATTTTAAGACTGGCCGACTTCCACGGAGGACAATTCCCCTCGGGGGTAACTCCCCCGGAGGACATCTCCTCTGTAGGACAACTCACCTGAGGACAACTCTCCCGAGGACAACTCGCCGAGGACAACTTCTCGGACAACTCTTCCTCCGAGGAAAATTCTTATTTTTAAACTGGAAAGATTGTCAAACACCTCTGGGGAATTTGTCCTTCGAGGGAGATGTCCTCAGGGGGAGTTGTCAGTTGGGAATTTGTCCTCCTGGGGAGTTGTCCTTCTGGCGAATTAACCCCTGGGGGAGTTGTCCTCCTGGCGAGTTGACTTCTGGGGGAGTTGTCCTCCTGGGCAGTTGTCCTATGGGGGAAATGTCCTTCAGGAGAGTTGACCTGTGGGGGAGTTGTCTTGTGAGGGAGTTATTCTCCAGGGGAGTAGTCATAGAAGAGTTGAACTCTATGGAGTTGTCCTCCGTGGAGTTGTCCTCCAGGGGAGTTGTCATTGGGTGAGTTGTCATGGGAGAGTTGTCCTCCATGAGAGTTGTCCTCCAGGGGAGTTGTCCTATGGGGAGTTGTCCTTCAGGAGAGTTGACCTCTGGGGGAGTTGTCTCGTGAGGGAGTTATCCTCCAGGGGAGTTGTCAGGGGGGAGTTGTCATGGGAGAGTTGTACTCCGTGGAGTTGTCCTCAGGGGGAGTTGTCAGGTGGCAGTTGTCCCCGGGGGAGTCGTCCTAGAACCTTGCTTACCTGGCATCCAGATTCACGAACCAGTCACCATCCCAGTTCCATCCTTCTGGAGTCCTGAATCTGTGCTTGGGCAGATCGAGCTGGGCAACAATTGAAAAGAGAAAGAACTCGTTTAACCTGATAACTGGCAGGTTATAATTAGCTTAAAAGTGAAATGAAACCCATACACCTTCCTGCATTCAGAGAAGACAGGACAATAACAGACAGAAAATAGTGAAAATTTCAGCAGATTTGGTTGAACAATTCAAGACTTAGGATCGTTCGAGGCTTACCTTGATGACATTATGCGAGACCATTCTCTTTGCAAACTTTTCATGAAATATTCATCTC
>JZLH01S0207317.1:30734-36555 GCA_001188425.1 Eucidaris tribuloides
AAGTTTTACAAGCTTAGGTTTGTTGTCTTTGCAAGATTCCATCTTTGCACGTTAGATAATTTTCCAGTTTGTTTTACCCAGTTCAAGTACTATGTTAGCAAATGCTTAAGGTTGATCATTATATTATAATTCGTACCCTTGTTTTTTTTCTATTCACTTTTATATTTCATTATGTATGTCGGGCTTTATCATTTGTTAACGACATTTGTTTTTATATTATCACTATTTTATTTGATTTTTATAGTGTTTTAGATGTGGAGAAAATGAAGGAAATAGATTAATCCAAATAATTCAAATTCAAATTCAAATTCATTTTATTCACATCCATAAAAACAATACAATTCACAGTAAAAGCAATATATATGAAATACAAATAAATACATCAACATATAATAATAAGGAGACCTTCTTCCCATTTTCATAGAGCTCACCGTTTTTCCCGCGAAGGCGAAGACGAGGTACGGGTCGACCAATTCCTTCTGTTCTTCTCCGACTCGTAAAACTTTCTTCACCCCTTCGAAACCACCCGCGTCCACTTGGCAATGAGAACATAATGTTATACTTACATAAGTAGAGTAACATTTCGCATTTTGTTCTGGGCTTTCATAATTTCAAGCTGCATGCTTATCATTGATAAAAGTCCAGCTTCTGTATGGCCAAACTGTACAAATTCGTTTTTTATTCAATGCAATATACAGAATTGTATATTTTTCTGACATTGTTAAACAATGTTTTTCATCGTGAAATAAAATTATGAATATTTCCGTTGATGAGATCGATTGATTGATTGTGCCTTAGCCTAAGGAGGCCATAGGCGCTCAACGGCAATGTCTCTAGCGATTCCACACCATTGCACATGTTGCATCACAGTATGACGTTGTCCATCCAGCGACATCTTCGGCGACTAACCCGATTTTTACCATGTATCCTGCCATCTCCGACACGGCACACCAAACTGTCTGGTCTACGTCGCCAATGTTCATATTTCTTGATCTTACGATCAAGAAATATGAACTTAATATGAACTTAAATGTTTGTTAATTATTGTTAAACGTGACTAGTTTGATGTAACAAACCTTTACATTTCCATAGGCTTCTGGTGCATACGTGAATATTTATTGTGCAGCTTACATGAACATTTATGTAGCGTACAGTCTATTAAATTACTTCTTTGCACAACTAATCTTGCTCCTTGATCATTAAGCGCAAATTGCAACTTAGAAGTGACTCATTGCATTGGCAAACCAGAGACTTACTTTGAGGAAGATCTTCGGCTTGATAGACTTTCAATTTGAAACAACCCAGTCGGATGTCTACGCCAGCGGGATGCAGCAGATTTCTGAGATGGAAAGATGAAAATATGCTTCGTGATAAGTTCTGGCTTGATTTGAATTGAACATATATTTTTTTAACTTGACAAGAACTTTAAAGTTGATTAGTGGCATAATACAGTATATGCATGAAACATTACCAAAGGCTCTTGTATAATGCCGTGTTTGTTACTATACGGTGCGCCGATATTTGCTCCGGCGACAAGTTGCTCCGGTGACAATATTTCAAAGGACACGGGTTAGGGTTAGGGTTGCCATTGGGTTTCCAGTTAAGAATAGGGTTAGAGTTAAGGTTTAGGGTTAGGGTTCACTCTTAAATTGGTTGTGTTAAAATTACACAACCCTGGCTATGTGAACCTACCAACTGTTGTGCAAAAATACTACACAAGTTGTGTAAATTCTGCACAGAAGTTGCAAACAATTTACACAACTTGTTTAAAACTTTTGCACAATAGTTTGTAGGTTCACATAATACACAGGGTTGTGTAATTTTTACACAACCATGCAGTTTTAGGGTGTTGAGGTTAAGGTATGCAATAATCGCCGGAGTAAATGTCATATACCCGTTACTACAGTATTCAAAGCCGTGGGCAATATCTGATTCTCCATTATACCAAAGAAGTATTGTGTGGAAATTGATGAAAAAGGAGTACATTTAAAGAGTGAATCCGCCCTTCCGTTACATTCCTGATAAAAAACGTAATACATTCGTCTCCCGCTCCAGCTGATAATCTTTGAATTCCTGATCGCTGATGGAGGTTAAATGTTGGTGAGTTAATCCCTAATTCATAAACGTACTCGTGTCATAGGTGATGTGCATTATGCAGAGTAATCACAATATTTGTTTTACTCCTTTTCAAACTGTTTTCATCCAATGATAAAATATGTCAATTCTGATTCGTCTTGAGATGGCAGGGTAATGCGAATTCTAAACTAAAAATAGCATTTACACGCTGCGCTCTACTCGAGAAAAATCTGTTTGAACTGACAGTAGACGAAATTTCATAAGAGGATAGATAACAAAAATGGGCGGGAAAACCTATATTTAAAATTCATACAAAGCCATTACTCAAATTAATACTCACGTTTCGATGTCGCAGAATTCGTCTGATTTCTTAAACACCTGTGAATAGAAACATAAACCATTATTGCACAAATTATTTATTTGACCCTTCAACAAAATAAAGCCCAAACTATAGTCCTCAATTATTAATTTAGTTTATGACATTTCTGATTAATTCCATAAGATTGATAGGCGATACACAGAAACACATTTATATTAAGTGTTCTGCGTCCTAACGATCTTATAAAACCAACAACAAACAAGCAAGCATCAACACTTACATTAAAGGAGATCTTTTCTCAGATAAGACATTGATGTGAATTCAGTAAATCCAAAATGCTTTTAGAAATCCAATATTGAAAGTTTGAGGAAATTTGGTTGAGCTAGTCAAGAGATACGATATCTTAAAGATTTGAATAAATCCGATATATGTCACCCTTTGTCGATGATTATTCTGCTTGAATCTGTGATATCACACCAGAATAACTCCCCACTGACTACGAATGTAAACTCGTCATAAATGTTCACTTTCTCTAACAAGCAAAATGACATAGCACCAAGTAAAATGCAAACACAGTCATCTTGTTCCACACTTGCCAACCCACACCCTCCCCGCCCCAACTTACACTCTCTCCGTCCCATTCCGCACCCTCCCTATCCCATCACACACCCTCCCTACACCCATCTCACACCCTCCCTACCCCAACCCATACCCTCCCCACCCTATCCCACACCCGCCCTGCCCCAACCCACATCTTCCCCACACTTTCACCCCCAAATTCCACACCCTCCCCATCCCAACCCACATCTTCCCCACACCCTCTCCATCCCATCCCACACCCTCCCCACCCAAACCCACATCCGCCCCACCCTCCCCCATCCCACACCCTTCCCACCCAATTCCCTCCCCACCCTCCCCCACTCCCCCACCTCAACCCAACCCATAGCCCAACCCACACATCTCCATCCCACACCACCCTCCCCGCGTCCACACCCACCTCGCCCCGCGATGCCAACTCACCCCACCCATACCCACCCCACTCCAGTCCACACTCCCCACGAACACATGCTCCCACACGATGCACCCCAACCCACAAATCCCCATCCCACGCCACCCTCCCCGCTCCAACCCTCCCCACCCCATCCCACGTCACCATCCCTATCCCAACCCACATCCTCCCCACACCATCTCCACCCCAAAGAAAGAACTCGATAACAATTACCGGTGGTTCATCGCCTTGGCCAATCACTGCCAGGCTAACCAAGAGATAACCTTTGACCGCTGATTTGGCGTCTTCCAGTGACGTCAGCAGAAGCCATTTGTTTTGGTAGGAATGGTCCTCGGACTGATAGATCGATCCCACGTCGATCTGAAAGGCACCGATCATAGCATCACTTCGAACCAGGTGAGAGTCCAGCACCTACAGCAAGAATATAGAGTACCATGCAAGATGTGACGTCATACTGGTTCAGATATATAATGGACAAACTACGAACCAAGTGTAGAGTGTATCATCCTGTTGTAGTCACCAATAAGAGAGAATATGTGCATCGATCCCGGTTCGACCCACACATTTAAGAACCAGATTGACGCCATCATTTTACAAGGACACATGGCCTTGGAGATACCGTCGGGTCATTAGTTTCATGGTCAACGTGGCTATTAAATAATATGATGGCATAATTGGTACTTGTTTAATACTGCTGGTAGGATTAATTACCTATTCTTTCACATCGAGTATGGGACATTGACTATTTTTTATTGTGAGCCCATTTTTGGAAATATTTTTTTTCTAGACAACATTTACTTCTCATTTTATTCCATTACTGTGATCTTCGAGTCCTCATTCTTGTATGGTCCCTAGTTTTTTTTTTTGGGGGGGGGGGCGGGTGGGGCATGTGGAACAAGTCCAAATAAAGATAACTATGACTAGTTTTATATCAATCTCTTTTACTTCTGAGAAGGCAAATAAACAAAAAACATTGAGTCAATCAACAGCATTATTAAGCACCAAAATAGCTTCCACGAGAAAGTGGAAAATTTCCTTGTCTCTCATGGAAAAGTTTCGTCTTATTCCCCGTGCAGTAGGGACCCACCGGGGCACTTATGTCACTTATTTATTGTCGTGATACGTGATGTGCCGGCTATATGACCCACGACATTTGTTCAGGCCTACCCAAATTCCGTTCCAAGAGCATCTCAATTTCAGGAAAAAATCACAAGCAAAAATTTTTGATTTTTCCGGAGTAATCGCAGAGACGTCCCCAAGATTTGCCGTTAAACGCGTCTGATTTTTCGCCGAGCCAGAGCTTTGCCATTTCAGCACGGCGCGCCGGAACTTCGCCGCGGTGCAGTTCCAGAGCATAGCATTTTGAGGTTTTCTGAAGCCTTAGCTCCAGTTCCAGAGACCCCCATTTTTCGCTCAAGCCCGTTCCAGAGCCCCCAATTTTCGATTTCAGTGCGGCACATAGGTATCACTTTGTAAGTCGAGTGCCCCCCCCCCCCCGGGAGTAGGGAAGGTTGAAGTGATTTTTTACGTTTATACTTCAAAAATCTTACATACGAAAACAGACCTAAAAGTTGTTAATTTGTTTTATTTAAAGAATAAATGGCCCCGTAACCCAACAGTATTCACTCCTCACCGACTTATGTTTATTTCAAATTGCTAAACACGTTGGTCGTTGTTATTTGCAGACGACAAATATCCGCAGGCAAATACGATTTAATGCATTTAAGGCTGAGGTGTATTGGTGCACATTAAGGAGCGGTTAATCCGATAATCCGCAATTAGAAGTAGGAATGTCATTTATTCTCACTCAGGTAGACATATCGCAGACACGTTGACGTGGTGAAATTAAATGTGTTTTATTTCTTGATTGAAAACAGAAGCGTGAAATCTTTATGATGATCACAATTGTAGGTGTCGCAAGTATGGTGGACGTTTTGTGTTTGTGATGGGGAGAACGTTAGAAAGCCTGGTCACTGATGATTTGTAGAGCTCATAGTGTTATCTATGACGGACATATTGAATCCATTGGACCAATTGCTTTGAAGGATCGGAAGGGTAACTTCGTGACAAGCAGAATTCCATCCATCAATCCGCTATCAGCCATCTTCCCCGGATTTTGACATGATGCTTCGTCTTTGAGAATTGGTTTGAGGCTTGTTTACCATCCGATTCTACTGATATCCAGCGAAAAGTCGTGACCAAAATAAAATTACGTATTATCTCGAGCTCCTTTCGAGTTCTCGGGGATATTTATAGACAATATTCATCGCGTATTAGCAGTTCGTGCTGAGAGTTCTTACGAATGGTGATGTGTGTGTCTTTTATTGGAAATCGCGTACACCAGTTAATTCTTTCGTCTTTGAGAATTGTTTTCAGGCTTGTGTTCCATCTGATCCTACTGGCATCCGGTAAAAAAA
>JZLH01S0207328.1:798-12009 GCA_001188425.1 Eucidaris tribuloides
TGAGTTCATATCAAAATCATTTGTGTCCAACAGGATAAAAAAATTAAATGCATAATTTATGTTAACCCATTGAATGACTAGGACCCAAGAATTATCTTGGCAGTGCTGTTTGAAAGAGTGTCTTATAACAAACGCAAATGTCTCAATGGTGTTAAATTCAATTTTAATGCAAGACGCCAATAGGTTTGAGTGGAGTTGACCAGTTTCCTTATTTCAGGCATACCTTCAAACCAGACTATGTCCATAACAACCTAAAAGTTGCCCAAGGCTTGCGCCGACATTGTAACAACAAACTGTATGTAAGTTTGATTCGAAGGTGTGAAATGATATTCATTATAAATAAGTTATGGACAGCTTGTTACTAGGGCATATGATTTGAAACTGGTCTACTTTTTATACCTCTTGCTTTGTAGGTGTATTAATATCGGAGTGAGTTGGGAGGGAGTAAAGTATGATGTTGTATACTCAAGGCTCGACACTAGCACTTGCCGCCTTGACCACCTTGCCCGCGGGCAAAGTAAAATATCATTTCGGGCAGGTAAAAATGAAAATGTTTTAATTACTTGCAATTGGGCAAGATAAATTTTGATCTCAATAAAAAAAAGTGTTCCAAAATCGTTACCAAAGTAAATAAAAGTATGTGTGAAGTGATCAGCTAATTATATAACTAATTCCATATCATTTTTTCAGAAATCTCACCTTTTACAACCCTCAGAACTTGAATAATAAACTTTCAATGAATTAAAAAGATTAGAGATTAAAATTAGGAAATAATTTTTAATTGTTTTAATTATTGTTTATTTTGCGGACAATAAAAATTTTTCATTCGCGGCAAGTAAAATCTGAAAGTGATAATTTCACTTGCCGAGGGCAAGCAGAAACAACTGTTTAGTGTGAGCCCTGTATACTGTAGCTTTATGTTTACAACTCAAATTGGCCTGCAATGGTCTGATTTTAATAAAGAAATTGTTAGCATACACAAAAATAGAAACTTGCTAGTTACCATTGATGTGCTGTCATGTAAATTAGTGTGTGATAGATAGCCTGATGAGGAGCACTAATGAAGGAACATATTTCAAGAGTAGGAAATGTCAAATTTCTTGGTTACCTATCTAGAATTGCCATACTCTGAATCAATTTACCTGAGAATCCCGACTAGGCCAATGACATTACTAGGAGTCCAAATTGTTGTGTGAGATAAATAGAATGCCACACATTTTCTCTTAAATATTGTTTGGAGAAGAAACGGCAAATTTGGAGTCTTTTGCTGAATGTGTGAGAGCTGAACCCTGCTGAAAGCACCAGCTTATACTCCAATAATACTGATTACATCCAGTGCATAAAATTCTAACATTACATTTTCACAAATTACATTTTGCCGAATTTAGTTTATTCTCAGTCATCAATTTCGTAATTCCCCAACTTTTCTCTTCAGATCTTCACAAGCACAAGTTGTCTGTAAGAATAGAACTCAAAATCAATTCATTCACTAAACAGATTATAGAGGAAATCAAACGTTTTTCTGTAATTCTCGCCGTAATGATAAATTCCAAAATTTTAATGATTCGCCAATTTCTCATCAACAGTACAATATATTTCTAAGTTTATACATTATGATATCCCAATTTGATTTGGTGTACTACATTATCTGCATTATGTTTGGAATTAAATGAAAGAGAGGTGAGAATGGGCACTTTCTACTGATAATTTCCAAATTTTCCAAACAATTATAAAGACAACATATCAATATTCAACATTACCAAAGACATTCGTATATAATACATATGAAAATCCGCGGATTTCTATATTCTCATATTACATTGTCTATGTTATGTCATGGCGACATTCCTATCTAATTACATTATGAAATCCTGATTCTGATTTCTCATTATATACATTGCCTATGTTATGTGGACCTGGGAGGGGGTGGGGGGGGGATACCTTCAATTTACAAGATGTACACATACGCGTGGTGAAAAAACGCGGTAAAAAGGGTTGTTTTTCACAAGTCGAGCGATGTACACGCGGTTAAAGTGAAAAAGGGTATGAAAATCCAACAATCAGGGAAAAAGGTATACTTTTTGCAGAGTTTTACTTTAAAGGTTATCTTTTGGACTTTACTTGTTTAGGTATTCTGAGATCGAATCAGCAATTACTTGTTTAGCGTCATTACAAGGTTGTACATACGGTTGTGAAAAAACACGTAAAAAGGGTTGTTTTTCACGTCATTGCACAGGTGTACACCGATCGCGTGTGAAAAAATGCGTAAAAAAGGGCTGCTTTCACGCTCGGGCGATTTGTACACGCGTAAGTGAAAAGGCATGAAAATCGCGCAAGAATCAGGAAAAAAGTGTTATACTTTTAGCAGAAGTTACTTTAAAAGGAGTATGTTTTTGTACTGAAATACTTTTTCGGGTATTCAAACAGGAGGTTTACTCTTAAAAGGTATCTTTCAACTTTACTCGTTTTTGGGTATTCTGAGGATCGACACGGCAATTCTTGATTTAGGGTCCATACAACCGTGGTCGTACACATACGCGTTGTGAAAAAGAACGCGGTAAAAAGTTGTTTTTCACGTTCAATTACAAGGTGTAACCAATACGGTCGCTTGAAAAAAAACGCTAAAAAGGTGTTGAGTTTTTCACGTATCGGGCCGATGTTACGGCGGTTGAAGTGAAAGGGTATGAAAATCGCCAAAATCAGGAAAAAGGTATATACTTTTAGCAGAAGTTTTACTTTAAAAGGTATCTTTTGGGACTTTAAATATATTCTTTCGGGTATTTCAACAGAAAGGTTACTTTAAGGGTATCTTTTCATACTTTTACTTGTTTAGGGTATTCTTGAGATTCTGACTAGGCAATTTACTTGTTTAGGCTCCATTTTGACAGTCCATGCACGCTCATGCGCTGTACACCTTGTAATATATTGGCTCCCCCCCCCCCGTGCGAATATACAGAAAGGGGGGGGCGGGCAGGCATTTTCTACGTTGATATAATTCAATTTGCCAAAGCATTATATAGATGACACACACTATCACCGCTCTAACTTATCAAGAGACATCTCCTATACATTATGCAAAATCTCTTCTAATTTCTCATATAACCATTGCTCTACGTTTGTTGGGAACTCGTACAAAAAGGAGGGGAAAAGCACATTAAATAATTGTACAGGAGAAGAGATCAAGCCACAGCCACATACAGATTCCCTGCAGCTGTCCACTTCATTTACTGTCTGTATGTTGATAATTGCATTACGGTCGTTATGAATTGGATTGGGAAGCAACTCATAATCGATCCTGAACCACCTTACGACACTTCTGTCTAGAACCCACAATACACTGACACATCAGAGTATGATCTTAGTGGGTAGAGGGAGCGGTACGTTGCACCCCCGCGAAATATTATTCTTAATCGAGTTACTATATTGGAAAAAAAAATGCGTAGAAAAACGGATTAGCTATTTACCAAAGTCAAAAATTGTCACCACTGATGTTTTTATGCAAATTTATTGGCAAATTAATGTCTTTTTTTTTTAGTGTATGGTTTACATAAACATAAAGGGTTTGATTAAATCTTCAGTTGAACTTTTCCCATATTTGTCTCGAATCCATGTTATTGGCAGGCGTCATACACAATATGTAGATAAATCTCTAAGCAAGTAAGAATTTATGACGTCCATAATATGCAAATTAGGGCACGTCATTAGTGAAAATCCATTTTTCAACACAATTTTGGCATTTTTCAAAGCAATTTTTATACTTCTAAGCAGTGTCACTTTATTGGAAAAAATGCGTAGAAAACGATTAGCTATGTTACCAAAGTGAAAAAGTGTCCCACGTATTGTTTTTATGCAAATTTATGCAAATCAGTGTAGTGTTGGTATAACAGAAATATACCGTTTTAATACATTTCAATCAGAACCTTTCCTCATATTTCGTCTTGATCCATACTTTGGAGGGTCATACACGATATGTAGATAAGTCTCTAAGCAATCAGATGAATTCATGACGTCATAATATGCAAATTAGGGCCGTCAATAGTGAAAAATCCCTATCCAACACAATTTTGGCATTTTTCAAAGCAATTTTTATACTTCTAAGCAGTGTCACTTTATTGGAAAAAATGCGTAGAAAACGATAAGCTATATTACCAAAGTCAAAAAGTGTCCCACGTATTGTTTTTATGCAAATTTATGCAAATCAGTGTAGTATTGGTTTAACAGAAATATACGTATGCTTTTTATACATTTCAATCAGAACTTTTCCTTATTTTAGTCTTGAGGGTCATACACGATATGTGGATAAGTTTCTAAGCAATCAGAGGACTATATGACGTCATAATATGCAAATTAGGGCCTCATTGATGAAAACTCACTATTTGGCACAATTTTGGCATTTTTTTCACGATTTTAGCTGAAATAATCTATCCAGACTTATGGTTTGATGCAGAAGGATAAGAATAAATAAATATACACATTTTGTCACACAACATGCAAATTAAGGCAAGATTGCAGGGGAAAAGGCGAATAACGTGTTATGTATCTTTGTTAACTTCTTCTTATTATTGCAAAATGGTATGCCAATATCTATGTTACAAATGTCAAAAATGATTATCTGAAAATTTTACATTTAGGTTAACATACCTTTTACATATCTAGATGTCAATCTTTGGCGTAGGAATATGCAAATTAAGTCACTATAGCTTCAAAATAAATCCTATCGCATATCGCGGCAAGTATACGAACACAAAACACACACAAAAAAAAAGATCACAAAAATCTACAAATGAATAAAGCAAAAAAGTAGTTCACCAGATTCCCTGGCACTTGCTTGTACACCTCAACCCCTGCACTACCCCCGCCCCCCAAAAAGGGTTTTGTGTAATTTTTGAGGATGAGTTTGCAGAAGTCATGTTAGTTAGACTACAGTTGTAACCTGCATAATGGTTGACTTGATTGACTTAAAATTTTTACTTTAATGGCTAAAGGGAGTTTACATGCACCCATTGAAATAAACTTTTAATAGATGTTATCAGAAAATGTAAAGAAAACGATAAGCTGCGTTGCCAAATTCAAAAAGTGCAGTATATTATTTTGAGACAAATGTATACGAGTAATTGTCTCCATTATGGAAACATACAATTACACTATATTCCAATCAAAACTGAGGAAAACTGTTTATCTGGACTTATATTTTGGGGGTCACAGTTCATATTTGAATAATTCCCGAAGTTACTTTAGAGAACTTTATTACATCACATAATGTCTATTCAAAATAGAAAAAGACATTTTATGAAATTCTATAACAAATATTGACAAAGATATTTATATCTCCTGGCAACCCTGAGTTAATTTGCACATTTTTATTAGGTTTTTGGATGTTTAGATTTTGGCAAGGTGCTTTACCTCGCAATACGTGTTCAGGTATCATCTTGGATCTTAGTGTTATGTTTGAATCAAATAACTCAGATTTTAGCCCAAACAGTAATTTCGTTTGGAAATTGTATTATATTGGCGGTTTGGATAATTATCTCACATATGGCCTACTTATAAGTGTTTTATGCTCCTTAGAATACAGATTTGAGGATGCACGAATGTGGAATTTTGACAACGTATATATTTCTTCTGAGAATTCTGCATCAATTTACATTTTTATGCAAATTATTTGACTGTTAGCAAATGGTGAAGTATTAACTGAATTTATGATTGTGAATTGAATATCCTTAACCCTGAACATATGGATCTTGTCATCTCTTCTGGGCCGTAATGGGGAAAATCAGGAAAAATGACAACACATTATTTACGACAAACCATTATTAATGTGCATAGTATATTATGCGTAAAATATGCATAATGTTTGCGACACGTTTAATGAAATTATAAGTTTTTAGCAAACATTGACCAGTCAAATGAATATTATCATCTCTTTTCTGCTATAATGTGCAATTTAAGAAAAAATATGCACAAAACGATTAATGACATTACGCAAATCTTTATTAATTTGCATATGCATATGTTTACGCTTAAGCTTATTTGAATTAAAGCCCAAGTTTAGTTTTGGAGATTTTTTTTTTTATTTGAAAGCTTTATGCCCAAAAGTCATATCCCTGCAATAATAGATTCTGAAATGTCTTTTTTTAAAATTAATTAATGAAAAATCTCGAGGGAGCGGGATCCCCGAGATTTTCAACTATATAGCATCCAAATGGTTAATAAGGCGTAATAGCAGACTCTGCTCTTTTGAATGAGGTATAACTCATAAAACCTTAACGCCTTATGTTTCCATAATGAAGACAATTATTTGCATACATTTGCCTAAAAATAATATACGGGCATATTTTGAAATTGGCAACACAGGTAATCATTTTCTTTGCATTTCCCTGATTTGGTGACATTTATTAAAAGTTTATTTCAATGGGTGCACGTAACCTCCCTTATCCACTGGACTAAAATTACTATAGTCAATTAAGTCAATCTTTAT
The DNA here is from genome assembly GCA_001188425.1 of Eucidaris tribuloides. Taxonomy (NCBI): domain Eukaryota; kingdom Metazoa; phylum Echinodermata; class Echinoidea; order Cidaroida; family Cidaridae; genus Eucidaris; species Eucidaris tribuloides. Next base: position 7,277 of record JZLH01S0207328.1, read on the forward strand.
TCAGGTTAGTCTAACTGACCTGACTTCTGCAAACTCATCCTCAAAAAATTACACAAAACCTTTTTTTTTGGGGGGGGGTAGGGTGGGGAGGGGATTGAGGTGTTTGTGCAAGGGGCAGGAAATCTAGTGAACTCGTTTTGGTTTTTGCTTTATTCATTTGTAGATTTGTGATCTTATTATTATTTTTTTTGTTCGTATACTTGCCGCGATATGTAAAGGGTTGATTTTGAAGCTATTCTGTCTTAATTTGCATATTCATACGCCAAAGATTGACATCTAGATATGTAAAAGGTATGTTAACCTAAATGTAAAAGTTTGAGATAATCATTGTTGATGTTTGTAACATAGATATTGGCATATTGGCATTATTTGCAATAATAAGAAGAAGTTAACAGAGATACATAACACGTTATTCGCCTTTTCCCCTGCAATCTTGCCTTCATATGCATGTTGTGTGACAAAATGTGTATATTTATTTATTCTTATCCTTCTGCATCAAACCATAAGTCTGGATACATTATTTCAGCTAAAATCGTGAAAAAAAATGCCAAAATTGTGCCAAATAGTGATTTTTCACCAAAGACTGCCCTACTTTGCATATTATGACGTCATAAAGTCATCTGATTGCTTAGAGATTTATCTACATAGCGTGCATGACCCTCCAAAGTATGGATCAAGACCAAATATGAGTTAAAGTCCTAATTGAAATGTATTAAAATGGTATATTTCTGTTATACCAACACTACAATGATTTGCATAAATTTGCATAAAAACAATAAGTGGACACTTTTTGACTTTGGTAACATAGCTTATCGTTTTCTTCACATTTTTCCAATAAAGTAACACTGCTTAAAAGTATAAAAATCGCTTTGAACATGCCAAAATTGTATTAAATAGTGAATTTTCAGTAATGACGGCCCTAATTTGCATATTATGACGTCATGAATTCATCTGATTGCTGAGGGACTTATCAACATATCGTGTACGACCCTCCAAAACATGGATCAAGACCAAATATGAGGAAAAGCTTTGATTGAAATGTATAAAAACCGTATATTTCTGTTATACCGACACTACACTGATTTACATACATTTGCCTAAAAAAACAATACTTGGGACACTTTTTGACTTTGGTAACATAGCTCATCATTTTCTACGCATTTTTTCCAATAAAGTAACACTGGATAGAAGTAGAAAAATCGCTTTGAAAAATGCCAAAATTGTGTTAAATAGTGATTTTTCACCAATGACGACCCTAATTTGCATATTATGACGTCATAAATTCATCTGACTGCTTAGAAATTTATCTACATATCGTGTATGACCCTCCAAAACATGGATCAAGACCAAATATGGGGAAAAGTTCTAATTGAAATGTATCAAAACCTTATGTTTCTGTTACACCAACATTACACTAATTTGCATAAATTTGCATAAAAACAATACGTGGGACACTTTTTGACTTTGGTAACACAGCTAATCGTTTTCTACGCATTTTTTCCAATATAGTAACACTGGTTAGAAGTATATTTCAGGGGGGTGCACGGTAACCCCCTTTACCCACTAGACTAGAGGAACAGATAGCAAGAACTGGGAACCCATTGTTACCTAGATTTTGTAATTCCCATAGAATTAACACATGGTACATCCAGATCCCACAGCTAATGGGTTAAGTTACACTTGCATTTCATTTCTCATTTATACACACACGCATGCATACAGAACTGGAAATTGTTTTTTTTTTGGAAAATGGTATGCGTACTGTTTTCCAAAAATAGTGGTATGCATTTGTGTGCCCATGCATTGTGTGTACTATGTATGTGATTGCCCGTGCATGTGTGTGTATATGTATGTGTGTTGAAGTTGGTGTGCTTGTGTCCATTCATACATGCATATACAGACTACATACAGCAACACCAAATATTTACTGTGAATTGTTACTGATCAATATCATTCCAGTACTCTTTTCATTGAATTATAAGAACTGCAATATGATAGACAGAAATGAAGATATCTTGAAAATATTACATGAGTGCAAGGGCAGGAGAAGCTATATAGTATTTTGTGTGTGTATTATATTTAATACTGTCCTCTAACTTTAAAAGTGTCAAGGTAATACTGCAGACATAGTCTACATAAAAAAAAAAGTTTTGTTCATGATTCCATCAAGGTAATCCTCGTGTTGATAGTCATTTTATCTGTGAACAAATACATTTATTTAAGTTTTGAGATAGAAACAGTACAGATTGAAACATTAATGGCAGGTGCAATTTGCTGTTTTTTTTACTGTGTTACGAACAATTGTTGAATTCTATTTCTGTTGCTCAAAGCAATAAGTGAACAAGTATGAAAAAACAGAGGAAGTATCAGCAACAGCATCAATAATCTTAAAAATGAAATTTCATTCTATTACCTTCCACAATCATTTAAAGCTCAAGAACATGATAGGTGCTTGTCCATTGTGATATTTATTTGGATTGTCTGGTTAGTAGAAAATAATTACATTTTTAAAGTTGACTTCAGTATAACAATAAATAATTCAGGGATTCAATGACTGTAAGACAAAACATTCACACTATTTGTTAAGTTTTGTGTCACTGTAAGGATTATAGTATTTTGTGCCTTTGATGTAGTTATGGAATATAACCTAAGTTCAAGTAATGTGGTTTAAATTGTTAGTTTAAAAAAATCAATTTGTTTTGTAGCAGGGCAATTATGTGTCACATGTATTTTCTACAAAACGCTGATGTGTACAATGTATTTGTGAATCAAATCTGGATCCCCCAATTTCCCCCTTCTAGTTTGTTTACAATATCAACAAGTCAAATTGTAAGTGAAGATCTATATAAGAGGTTTATCTGTGTATATTCATGTGATCAGTTAACTGTATAAGGTGTGGTCAACCTAACAATGAAATGGAGTAGTTTGAGAAAACTCTGTGTGCTTGTTCAAGCATTATATTATATTAAAAATATTTCTATATATTGTGTAAATACCGATTTATCAAGATTTAATAAAGTACCCTGGGATCAAGGAGTGAAAACAATTTTCTGAGGCACTCAGCCAAGATGTATTTTATATACCGGAAGTGTTTCCTAAAGATTTTCAAATAAAGTATCAATTTAAGTAACATACATATGTGAAAATATTGTCTATTTGTATGGTTTTACTGCTATAGTCTGTGTGTGTATGTTGTGTGACTGAAGTGGCCTGATCTATGATACAAATTTTAAAATGAAGAGAAGCAGTACATGATACAGCCTATACAGTGTGGCCCAGAAACTATGCGACACCTGCGATCGCTAATTTCTTCACCATAGTTGGCAAAATGTCACTCTTTTTGGTCTCATGTGTTAGAACATTCTTGTTTCCAACAAACTAATACCATGATCATTGATTTTTTGTAATGCGTTTGGATCCTAGGGCTATTTTTCTGAGGCAATATCATTTCCCAATTTTGCTATTTTTTCAATTGCACTGATTTATCGGAACACTGAGATATTCTCGCTTCGCAGCGTGCCATAAAGACAAGCTGGGTAAAAACCGCAACTCCTCCTTTGTCTTTCTTCTTATCAAAGCGAGGGCATTGTTTGCATAGCTTATTCTATGGCACGCTGTAAGGTGAGAATATTTCGGTGATCTGGGGATCAGTGCAGTTGAAAAATCAGCAAATTTGAGAATTGACATTGCATCCAAAATATGGCTCTAGGATCCAAACGCCTTTCTGAAAATCAATTATTTTTTTGGCAAAAGAATATTCTAATTAACGAAACAAAAACGAATGACATTTTGCTGATGATGGTGAAGAAATAAATATAGCGATCGCAGTTGTTGCATTGTGTCTGGGCCACCGTATATAATTTTAGATGGGAGTGTGCAGTGTGACCATAAAACTGCTTTTTGGGCAAAGAATTTAATATTAGTAGTAGTAGCAGCAACAGCAGTGGTGGTGTTGGTGTTGGTGTTGGTGGTGGTAGAAGTAGTAGTAGTAATAGAAGTAGTAGTAGTAGTCGTGGTGGCAGTACATGTAGTAGTTGTAATAGTAGTAGTCGTCGTAGTAGTAGTCGTAGAAGTAGTAGCAGTAGTAGTCGCAGTAGTAGTAGTCGTCATACTCGTAGTAGTAGTAGTACATGTAGTTGTAGTAGTAGTAGTCGTAGTAGTAGTAGTAGTAGTAGTCATAGTAGTTGTAGTAGTAGTCGTAGTAGTAGTAGTAGTCGTAGTAGTCGTAGTAGTAGTAGTAGTAGTAGTAGTAGTAGTCGTAGTAGTCGTAGTAGTAGTAGTAGTAGTAGTAGTAGTAGTAGTAGTAGTAGTAGTAGTAGTAGTAGTATCATTGTTATTAAATTTCTCAAATTTCATACAATATAGGTAGATAATTCATAAATGATAAAAAAGATAATAAATAATTCAATAATTACAAACAAAAACTTGATTCACAATACTTATGTGACCTAAATATGATACACATATTACATAATGACGTGTATTTTGGATGTAGAAGGATGCCGTTATAAGATAAGCTGAGCTTGAGTAGACGGACAGCCAAGATATAAAAATATCTATATTATAGTAAAAGTGGGATGAGCCATATGGGAGTCGTGGTGATTGTGCGTGATTGTGCATGTGATGGCGCGCGATGTACTACACACATCGTGTATTTGGATGGTTTTATTGCAGTTTACATGTTACACAAAACGTTTCTTTAGAATGACGTTCATTTGCCATGTCCTTGGAAA
>JZLH01S0207333.1:12776-27799 GCA_001188425.1 Eucidaris tribuloides
ATATTCGCCAATGTCGAATTATTTCTTTGTGGCAGAGGCTGCCCGTAAAATTAGTATCATGTGTTTACGTCTGCACTTTTGGAGTTAAACATCAAAATAAGGTAAATTCAATCTCACTGCGAGATATCAATAATGGGATGAAATTCAGAGATTTCACCTGTAAAAGAATAGTACTATTGCAGTTGTGTAATAATGCGTGTTTCACATCTTTGGAGGGTATACTACTACCTACACTGCTAAAAAATATTATACACTTTTATAAACACGTTTCTGTAACACTTCCTAAACCCTTGACACATTTATATAGAAATCATAAACACGTTTAGTTAGAAAATTCTGTGTATCACCTATAATATCATAATTATGAAGATCTAAACACTTAAAGACGCTATATAACACTGTGGAAGACACTTTAAAAAATTGTCGAACTTTGCTATCTGACATATCTGACAGTGTTTGAATGGACAAATAAACACCTTAGAACACAAAGTTTGGACAGTTATTGCTGTCACTGGTACATATATGTCAGATACAAATTAGCACATTAATTTCCTATCAGGCGATAGGAAATTTCTGCAACACAGCAGTCTATGGGGGAAAGCTGGAATGGTCTCTCATGATTTTTACTTTCTTTAAAGTGTGTTCAAGTGTTTATAAAGTGTTACAGAAAATGGTTTATAAAAGGTTTAGTTATTTTTACAGTTGTATAGCGCATGCATGCTTTCTGTGCGCTCCTATTTAAGTCGTCATCTGAATGTTAAATTCGGTCTGTGAATTGATACTGGCTCTGTCCACTCCCCCCCCCCCCCCATGATGGACCACAATACGCACTGACTTTGCCCCCTTTTTATCAGTTCCGGTTCGTCATCATGATTAATTTGAATTTAATTTAATTTTGCTTCGATTGCACTCTGAAATGATTCAGCCGATATACAGCGTTTTGTTAATCCATCCAAATTGTAAAGTATTCACCGATAAACGGATGGAGCAAGGATTGGTAATATTATATTTTCCCTGTTTGACGTTGCGTGGCAACGGTCATGTATGCTTTATAACAGTTTTGAAGAAAAAATGGAGAAAGCTATCTTTTCAAATTGATTTTATATATGACGCAACTGTTTATTACTAGTTCTAAGCTACGGGACAATTACCGTTGTATAAAGTGTCACGATGTTACCTCAAAATTACCCACATTGAATAGAATTTCATACCTGCCAACAGTACGGATTTTTCAGTTCTGGTCTACAGTTATTAGGCGGTACGGTAAACAATAACAATGTTATATAACAAAAAAAATGAGATTAGAGTGCGATTGAGAAAAATATTTGAAAAGTTCATGAAACTGACCAAAAGTTTCTCATGAATAAAACAAACTTTTGTTTTGTCACTCCACATAGTGAATGTAAACACGGTATTTCAATTACAATTTGGCCATTGCATTAAAATCACTATAGTAATCAAGGCATTTGGTTCGGTAGTTTCATTTATTTTAGTCATTCATGTTCATTCTTATTTAATTTACGTTTTCGTTGTTGAACGCACCGCCTAGTAACTGTCATAAAGACCAGAACTGTCCTGGAAAAATCGTACGTGGCAATTTGCGATGGTACGGATTAAAATCTTGGTTTCTATAGTTTGGTGTTTTTTAAGCACATACACAAATTTGGCGTGTTTCTTTCGATCGGCCAACAAAACTTGAAGAGCCGCCAACGACATTTTGGTAGTTTTTGGGGCGTTAAAAATGCTCTACTAAAAAAATCATTAGTATGAAGCCAAATTTTCAGTAAATAGGTGCCACAATGTTCCAAAAGTATAGCGGTGCGCATGTACTTAATATGTGCAGAACTGTGCTGAGCTGTGCGTAAACCGCGCGGCCCAAATTTTCTGCTGGCTGCAGAGGTTTCAAAAGTGTCATAAATGATTACAACGTTATTTCTAACCCACATCTATATTTTCGATAAAATGCATCAAATGCGAATTTGTCGTTTTTTTTTCATTGAATTTGGCAAGTAATTTGGACGTTTGAGAATCAGAAAACCGGACTCTGATTCCAATCCTGCTGCTGCCATCAATATCCTATACTCCCCCCCCCCCTCATGACGATGGGCATAACTGACATTTGGTGTTTGGAGATATTGAGCAAGATGTATTTGTTTCAACACGTAAAGTCGATATTCAGTGTCCTTTTATCAAGCGGATTATGAAACAAAGGGATACTTCTAATTAATATTTTTGTTCTGCATGCTTTAACATGATGTATTGAGTCCCTACACTATATACAATTTGAAAAAAAAAATGCCAGTTATTCCTTTTGTCATGGGGGGGGCAGTAAAGCTTATACGGAGGAAGGCTTCATTTGAAAAAAAAAATGTATTTTGCCTCTCCCACCCCACCCCTGCACCCATCAAATGTCGAAACATTTACATGTTATATAGCGAATTGTTCACCGACTGAACATACATTTATGACTATTTAAAACTAAGGCAAAATAAAATATAATAACGATCTAAACGAAACAATTTCTGCCAGTTTCTCAAATTACTATTCATTATACGCAAATTGTTTTAGAATCTCACCATCTCTGTCCTCAAAATTGTGCTGCTCAATACGCCACTTTATCAGTTAAAAACTTCTAAGGCCATGCCGTGATGTACTGTTGGAATTTGGCCTTATTATATGACTGTTTTACAATGAAGAGACACATGTGCATTTAACAAAAACAGCTCGTTCTGATAAATAAAATTGATAACGTCCAACAGAAGTGAATTTATACAAGATTGTGATTAAGATTAAGATTAGGATTTATCAACACAAAGCGCAGCATAATTTTTATCATTATATTTTATCCCAGGGGGGTCAGTGTCATTACAAGGTGTACACCATGCGCGGTATGGACTTTCAAAATGGACCCTAAACACGTAATTGAAAGTCGATCTCAGAATACCCTAAACAAGTATTCAAGTTTGAAAAGATACCTTTTGAAGTAAACATTCGGTTAAATGTATTACCCTTTTTCCTGATTTTGGCGATTTGTGATACCCTTTTCAATGTACGCGCGTACATCGTCCGACGTGAAAACCACCTTTTACGCGTTTCTTCACACGCGCATGGTGTACACGTGTGTAATGACACTGCCCCCCCCCCGGATATTTTATACAATCTGTAATGCCATTTTGATAGAAAATAAAAATAATAAACACCCATGCTCATAATTATGGAATACTTAAAATACATTTTAGAAGTTGCCATTTTTCCGTGACGGTACATCTGGGCTTAATATGTGCTCACCCCAGGTGGAACAATTATAATCTAAATATTTCAGGAATGCTGAGCATTTTGTAGCGTCCGACTCGACGCTAAAACCTGTGTTTATAGATGCGGTATTGTTGTTGGTTGAGTCACGTTGGTGTTACGTACGTTATTTAGACTTGTAACAGACAATTCTGATGTGTAATTTAATGATAAATGACATTTAGATCAAATTATCAGTTTTTGTGTTGTTTTTTAATACTTAATTTAATACTTTTTCATGATTTTTTATGATTTAAAAATAAATAAATAATTGTTATTGCGATCAACGTATTCTAGTGTTTACTTTATGTCATCTCATAAAACCAAAATTGCTTCACATACTACGTTTTTGTGAAATTAACACATGTCTTGAAAATTTTGGACGATATAGGAGAAAAACTTACAGTATCAACAAAATATTCCATAATTATGAGTATGAAGTGTAAAATAATGAAATAAAGCAGGCATTAGCTTTAATGCAAAATGGAGTCGAAAATAGCAAAGTGCTAATTGAGGCTAACCCAATTCAAACCTGATTGTGGATAATCTTATTTCACAGTAATCAAAACACTAAATAAAAGATGAACATGTAAATGAATAATTTCATTCGAACGTTTATATTTACACGTTTAACAGAGATATAAGCATAGAAATTGTATGGTTTACATGACTATGAAAATATGCTTCACCGATACAGTATTTGCAATATAAGTAGTTGAAGGTCTTAAATATTTCAAAGGTTTAATATTTGCAGAGATTTTCCTTATTACGAAAAAAATGAGACGTAAAAATACTATACATCAGTTGAAAGTCAGTAGACTTTCAAAACGTGTTACATTCGTTATGCCAGCAGTATATTCGCGCCGTTATAACAACGATCTCGCTGGGTGGCCAATTTCTCTCAAGTTTAAAATTCATGTGCTCAAATAAATTGAAACACATTAAATTGCATCCAAATGACATTTTTGAACTCACCGATGTTGTACGCTGATTTGATTTTAGATTGATGACCAGTTCTCTTGTAAACTTAATAAAATTATCGCAGGAATACAAGCTTTGTACCAGTAAATCAGTGCATGGAAGCATGGCGGCACCACGGAGGGGGGGGGTTGAGGCACCCCTAAAATTTCCATGACTACAGAAATCGTGGGTTTTTGCAGAGTAATCATGAATTTCAGTCTGTTGGACATTTTGATCGCCCCACCCATTTGTTTTCGGCCACACACACACACACACACACACACACACACACACACACACACACACACACACACACACACACACACACACACACACACACACACACACACACACACACACACACACACACACACACACACACATACACACACGAACACACACACGCATGACACATGCAGTATACACACACACACACACGCGAAAACAAATGGGGTGGGGCATAAAAATGTCCAACAGACTGAAATTTCATGATTACTCTGCAAAAAACCCACGATTTTCTGTAGTATGGAAATTTTAGGGGTGCCCCTCAAACCCCCCCCCCCCCTCCGTGGTGCCGCCCATGCTTCCATGCACTGATTTACTGTACAAAGCTTGTATTCCTGCGATAATTTATTAAGTTTACAAGAGAACTGGTCATCAATCTAAAATCAAATTCAGCGTACAACATCGGTGACTTCAAAAAAATGTCATTTGGATGCAATTTAATGTGTTTCAATTTAATTTGAGCACATGAATTTTTAATAACTTGAGTAGAAATTGGCACCCAGCGAGATCGTGTTATAACGGCGGAATATACTGCTGGCATAACGAATGTAACACGTTTTGAAGTCTACTGACTTTCAACTGATGTATAGTATTTTAGTCTCATTTTTTTCGTAAATAAGGAAAATCTCTGCAAATATTAAACCTTTGAAATATTTTAAGACCTTCAACTACTTATATTGCAAATACTGTATCGGTGAAGCATATTTTCATAGTCATGTAAACCATACAATTTCTATGCTTATACTCTGTTAAACGTGTAAATATAAACGTTCGAATGAAATTATTTCATTTACATGTTCATCTTTTTATTTAGTGTTTTGATTACTGTGAAATAAGATTATCCACAATCAGGTTTGAATTGGGTTAGCCTCAATTAGCACTTTGCTATTGTTCAGCTCCATTTTGCATTAAAGCTAATGCCTGCTTTATTTCATTATTTACACTCATACTCATAATTATGGAATATTTTGTTGATACTTAAGTTCTTTCTCCTATATCGTCCAAAATTTTCAAGACATGTGTTAATTTCACAAAAACGTAGTATGTGAAGCAATTTTTGGATTTCATGAGATGACTAAAGTAAACACTAGAATACGTTTGATCGCAATAACAATTATTTATTTTTAAATCCATTAAAAAATCATGAAAAAGTATTAAATTAAAGTAATTAAAAAACAACACAAAAAACTGATAAATTTTGATCTAAATGTCATTTATCATTAAATTACACATCAGAATTGTCTGTTACAAGTCTAATAACGCACGTAACCACCACGTGACTCAACCCAACAACAATACCGCCATCTATAAACACAGGTTTTAGCGTCGAGTCGGACGCTACAAAATGCTCAGCATTCCTGAAATATTTAGATTATAATTGTTCCACCTGGGGTGAGCACATATTAAGCCCAGATGTACCGTTCACGGAAAAATGGCAACTTCTAAAATGTATTTTAAGTATTCCATAATTATGAGCATGGGTGTTTATTATTTTTATTTTCTATCAAAATGGCATTACAGATGTATATAATATCCGGGGGGGGGCAGTGTCATTACAACGTGTACACATGCGCTGGTGAAGAAACGCGTAAAAGGTTGTTTTCACGTCGACGATGTACGCGCGTACATTGAAAAGGGTATCACAACGCCAAAATCAGGAAAAAGGGTATACATTTAACCGAATGTTTACTTCAAAAGGTATCTTTTCAACTTGAATACTTGTTTAGGGTATTCTGAGATCGACTTTCAATTACGTGTTTAGGGTCCATTTTGAAAGTCCATACACGCGCATGGTGTACACCTTGTAATGACACTGACCCCCTGGGATAAAATATAATGATAAAAATTATGCTGCGCTTTGTCGTTGATAAATCCTAATCTTAATCTTAATCACAATCTTGTATAAATTCACTTCTGTTGGACGTTATCAATTTTATTTATCAGAACGAGCTGTTTTTGTTAAATGCACATGTGTCCTTCATTGTAAAACAGTCATATAATAGGCCAAATTCCAACAGTACATCACGGCATGGCCTTAGAAGTTTTTAACTGATAAAGTGGCGTATTGAGCAGCACAATTTTGAGGACAGAGATGGTGAGATTCTAAAACATTTGCGTATAATGAATAATTTGGAGAAACTGGCAGAAATTGTTCGTTTAGATCGTTATTATATTTTATTTTGCCTTAGTTTTAAATAGTCATAAATAGTCATGTTCAGGTGAACAATTCGCTATATAACATGTAAATGTTTCGACATTTGATGGGTGCAAGGGGTGGGGTGGGAGAGGCAAAATACATTTTTTTTTTCAAATGAAGCCTTCCTCCGTATAAGCTTTACTGCCCCCCCCCATGACAAAAGGGCATAACTGGCATTTTTTTTTTCAAAATTGTATATAGTGTAGGGGACTCAATACATCATGTTAAACATGCAGAACAAAAATATTAATTAGAAGTATCCCTTTGTTTCATAATCCGCTTGATAAAAGGACACTGAATATCGGACTTTACGTGTTGAACAAAATACATTTTGCTCAATATCTCCAAACACCAAAATGTCAGTTATGCCCATCGTCATGAGGGGGGGGGGGAGTATAGGATATTGATGGCAGCAGCAGGATTGGAATCAGAGCTGCCGGTTTTCTGATTCTCAAAACGCCAAATTACTTGCCAAATTCAATGAAAAAAAAAACCGACAAATTCGCATTTGATGCATTTTATCGGTAAAATATAGAGTGTGGTTAGAAATAACGTTGTAATCAATTTATGACACCTTTGAAACCTCTGCAGCAGCAGAAAATTTGGGCGCCGCGGTTTACGCACAGCTCAGCCAGATTCTGCACATATTAAGTACATGCGCACCGCTATACTTTTGGAACATTGTGGCACCTATTTACTGAAATTTGGGCTTCATACTAATGATTTTTTTTAGTATGCCATTTTTAACGCCCCAAAAACTACCAAAATGTCGTTTGGCGGGCTCTTCAAGTTTTGTTGGCCGATCGAAAGAAACACGCCAAATTTGGTGTATGTGGCTTAAAAAACACCAAACTATAGCAACCAAGATTTTAATCCGTACCATCGCAAAATTGACCAGTACGGATTTTTCCAGGACAGTTCTGGTCTTATGACAGTTACTAGGCGGTGCGTTCAACAACGAAAACGTAAATTAAAATAAGAATAGAACATGAATGACTAAAATAAATGAAACTACCGAACCAAATGCCTTGATTACTATAGTGATTTTAATGCAATGGCCAAATTGTAATTGAAATACCGTGTTTACATTCACTGGTGAGTGACAAAACAAAAGGTTTGTTTTATTCATGAGAAACTTTTGGTTCAGCTGTTTCAAATATTTTTCTCAATCGCACTCTAATCTCATTTTTTTTTGTTATATAACATTGTTATTGTTTACCGTACCGCCTAATAACTGTAGACCAGAACTGAAAAATCCGTACTGGTTGGCAGGTATGAAATTCTATTCAATGTGGGTAATTTTGAGGTAACATCGTGACACTTTATACCGGTAATGTCCCGTAGCTTAGAACTAGTATAAAACAGTTGCGTCATATATAAAATCAATTTTGAAAAGGATAGCTTTCTCCATTTTTTTCTTCAAAACTGTTATAAAGCATACATGACCGTTGCCACGCAACGTCAAAACACAAACAGGGCAGATTTATTACCAATCCTTGCTCCATCCGTTTATCGTGAATACTTTACAATTTGGATGGATTAACAAAACGCTGTATATCGGCTGAATCATTTCAGAGTGACAATCGAAGCAAAATTAAATTAAATTTCAATTAATCATGATGACAAACCCGGAACTGATAAAAAGGGGGCAAAGTCAGTGGCGTATTGTGGGTCCACTCATGGGGGGGGGGGGGAGTGGACAGAGCCAGTCATTCACCCGAATTTAACATTCAGATGACGGACTTAAATAGGAGCGCACAGAAAGCATGCATGCGCTATACACTGTAAAAATACTAAACACTTTTATAAACCATTTTCTGTAACACTTTATAAACACTTGAACACACTTTAAAGAAGTAAAAATCATGAGAGACCATTCCAGCTTTCCCCCATAGACTGCTGTGTTGCAGAATTTCCTATCGCCTGATAGGAAATTAATGTGCTAATTTGTATCTGCACATATGTACCAGTGGACAGCATAACTGTCCAAACTTTTGTGTTCTAAGGTGTTTATTTGTCCATTCAAACACTGTCAGATATGTCAGATAGCAAAGTTCGACAATTTTTTAAACGTGTCTTCCACAGTGTTATATAGCGTCTTTAAGTGTTTAGATCTTCATAATTATGATATTATAGGTGATACACAGAATTTTCTAACTAAACGTGTTTATGATTTCTATATAAATGTGTTCAAGGGTTTAGGAAGTGTTACAGAACGTGTTTATAAAAGTGTATAATATTTTTTACAGTGTAGGGTAGTAGTATACCCTCCAAAGATGTTGAAACACGCATTATTACACAACCTGCAATAGTACTATTCTTTTACAGGTGAAATCTCTGAATTTCATCCCATTATTGATATCTCGCAGTGAGATTGAATTTACCTTATTTTGATGTTTAACTCCCAAAAGTGCAGACGTAAACACTGTACTAATTTACGGGCAGCCTCTGCCACAAAGAATAATTCGACATTGGCCGAATTCTCGAATTTCGTTTGGTATACACATAATTGCTGCTACTTTGAGTAAAGACAATCAGTGACTAAATAACAATAAAGAATTTGAGTTGTATGGTTTACGTTGATAGATCTAAGTATTTCAAAAGGTACACCAACCACAATTTCTGATTGGGGTCGTCCAATTTTCTGTTCTCCCCCCCCCCGTTTTTTTTGGGGGGGGGGAAGGGTATTTCGATAGGGGGAACGTGGCCTTCCATGCTCCCGTAATAACGTCACTGCAGATCCGTCGGTCCGGGACGGGGGTGGGGGGGAGTCACCCCAATGAAACAATAGGGACAGGCAAGCATATCGTTTTACCCCTGATAATTTGACAAGTTGAAAAATACGTAACACGTAATGTAAAAATATGTTGGAAAAAGCAGTGCGAGACATCACAAAACTATAAACTTAACGTAAAATACAACTTAACATAGGCCTACACAATTTCCAATTTGGAGAAGAGGGGTTAATAATTAAAGATTTAATTTGATTAAGTCCTGAAACTACTCTTAACTAAAAGGGGTGGACGCAATGGTTTTCAGAATTATAGGGATTCAAATTAATGGAAGTCCATCTGACGTGTCTGTACCGAGTAGTATTCGATAAAATTTAAATGTCTAACTTCGTTTGAAGAACAATACCATCAAATCCACTTTGTCCTTCAGTACGATTTACTTTATGCCTGTAATAATATATCTGTAACGCGGCGATGTTTATAAAATCACGGACACGAATATTTGCGCGTGTTGGTTTTTGAAAGGACCGTGACTGCGAAGTAATTTAATTGCAGCGTCGTGATGAACTGAAAATATCAAATTATAAATGAGGTTTCTGCATATTAGAAATATGTGACGGTCGAGATAAAATCGTGCACATTTTACAGTTATCAGGCCACAGTGTGCGGATTAAAGGGATTTGTAATAAAACGATACGTTTAATGTTTGTGCAACAATATCAGTGATAGCAAAGCATACTGATTATATTTTTATTGAAAATTTAGTATTAATGGAATGTATTCAGTTTTGGTGACATAATAAATTTTATTTGAACTGTGTTTAATGGAAAAGAACTTTTAATTAATTTATGCTGAAATATCTCATAACATATATGAAGTTAAATCTGGACGTTTACTTTAATAGAGCAATCAAGTGTTTATTTTAAAATGATTTTATTTTTATTTTAAATTAAGTTTCAACGGAAATGTATTATGTTTTGGTGAAAATAATTATTTTTGATTGAATTGAGTTATATTGAAGGGAACTTTGATTCAATTTATGCTGAAATATCTCATAACATATGAAGTAAAATATAAACGTTTACTTTAATGGAGTAATCAATTGTGTATTTTGTAATGGCGCCAGATTGATGGAGTTACTGAAAGATTAATCAAGGATATATAGTAGTAAGTTTACTGAGTTATTTATGCATTTATTGTAATGGGTCGTACTTGATTAATGATATATGACATTTACATTTTAATTTACTTTCCTTCGTCTGGGGGAAAACACCGCAGTATAAAAGGAAAGTGAATTTTGAAATGCAATTGATGTCATTACTTTCCTATCATTTAGTAAATGTACTAGACATCTGGAGTGTTTGTAATTATCATTCAAGGCGCACGCTGCATTAATTTGAAGCAAAGCTATACACTCTTAAAAATTCCGGATCAGTCTGAATCGGAGAAACGATCCGTTGTGGGCACACTCGGAAAAGGGTCAGGTTTAACCACATTCCGGGTCAAGTTTGACCAAAATCCAAGTCAGGTTGACTCAAATGTTGGTCAACCTTGACCCGCGATTTGGTTGAAACTTACCCTTTTCCGAGTGTGCCCCCAACGGATTCCTTTTCCGAGTCAGTCTGACCCGGGATTTTTAAGAGTGTAGATATTTTTTTTTTCTCTTTAATTACCCGTTGAAGACAATTTGATTATGGTATAACACGCAGCCTAAGTTATAGGCTAGATCAAGTGTTCGTGACCGAAGTCGACGGAGGTGAAAAGCCAGGGGCCGGTTGCAAGAAACCGTCATAACCCCCCTCACTATAGTTGTCACTGATGTCTGGAGATATGACGGACAACTATTTGCGTTTCACGAAACCATGACATCTCCAACTCCAAGCGGAATCGATAGTAAACTAGTCTTTGTCATAAATGTTATGATAACTTGCGACATTTATGACATGCTATTCCAGCGTTAACTGAAATTCCGGACAAATATTTGATTGAAATTAATAGGAACAGATTTTTTATCAACACAAACCATCACATAATTGCAAACAATACACGCTTAATAACTCTTAAGTATCAATTTTATCGTCAACTAGATAGCACATGATCAATAAAATAATGACCCTCAGAGGATACCGTAACTGCATTAATTAATTTTGCAGCTTTATTCACTGCACTGTTTTTGTTTGGTCTTTTTTATGTCTATGTTTATTTAGTGTGTTCTTTGGTTCTTTTATATTAATTTTATCTTAGTTTATAGAGTATTGAAATGTTTATTTAAGTTGTATAACACAACATTTTCATTATTCAATGACATACGATTATAACAATGATTTCTAACCACTCTAATAACAATCATGTCAGACAGATTTAGGAAACTTATCTCTGATATCTTAAGACATGTTTAGGATAAATGTCAAATCAAAATATCATTTAAACATTTAATAGCATGATTTCAAGGGTTTTATTATTGTAAAATTACTAATTTTGCCGGTTGTATTTGACAATTTGTGAATTCTTGAAATGGCATGTGCATAGTGCAACCGTATGTGGCGTCTGACTTATGACGGCTCCGGAGCTGTCATAACTTTTGTCACTCGACTTGTCCATGAAGTTACGATGTCAGGGTTTCGTGAAACGCATTATGGCTTAGCACTGGAGTTGTCGGCGAAGATGAGATGTCAGGCTTTCGTGCAACCGGCCCCAGGATTCGAAGGGCGAGTTGGGGGGGGGGGGGTTGCGTATATGCCTAAAGTGGACCAGAAAAGGGTAATATTTTATCAAGAAGCTGGTATGTTTTATTGCACCAGAACATTGCATGTTTTATTGCACCACAACATTCGTTAAGCAAATACTTACATTACAGTACTAAGTTAGGTTTAAAGTGATAGAATAAAAATTGATTCGTGAGCGAGCGCAGAGACCTCTGGAGAGCGAGATGTTTTGGGGAATTTTTGAAATTTTTGGTACATAAAACTGGATCTATGGTGTGTTATGGATGAGAGTTCTTTAACCTACTTATCATTGTATTTAGCGTTTTTGGAAATGTAATTGCATCTCTATACTCTTACAACATGAAAATTATATTAAAAACTGAATATTATGTCATTTAAGATCCACATTTCAGATTTACATAATTTTCTTTTTTTCTTGCAAATACACAGCATTTAAGATAATGAATTTAAAAAAAAAGTGGATCATTGTGATTCGCGAGAGGTTGCTGGCTACGAACCTGCATGGAGAAGAAAACTAGAATAACAGTAAGAATAATGAGAACACTTAAAGGGAGAAGGCGCCAGTAACTAACAGGCATAAGTTAAGAAAATATTTGAGTTCTTGCCAACCAATGAGATTGCGCGTGCACTGCAAGGAGCTGACCCTGCGTGACCAATGCATGCCACGCGACGTGTGTTAGCCGCACCGTGGTAATGTATGCACTGTTTGAATTGATAAGCTCCTCCCCCTATAGCTGTTTCTGCAAGTTTTGTCTTAGGGTAAAACTTACAAAACTAATTTATAGGGCCTTGATGAGGGTGAGTATCACACAGTACCCCTTATTTAGGCTGTTTTTGTCACCATGTACCATAATTCTTACAATACTCGCAATGTCATTTTTATTCTTAACTTATGCCTGTTAGTTGCTGGCGCCTTCTCCCTTCAAAATTGGCGTCACAAACGCGCTATTGAGGAGTTAAGACAGGAACTTGTATCAATGACATAACCAGATTTTGTTTTCAAATGGACGGAAGACAAAAGACGAACGTACAGATAGGACGTTGTGTGCCCACGCAAAGGCCGTTAACCTTATCTCGTATGCCTATGCACAGATCGGTAAATGTTTTCATTATATTTTATATTAGCGGCCTTTGCACAGGCACACGACATACAATTCACGGCCTTTGCAGAACACACGACGAGGAGACCCAGCACACGAAAACAGCCAATTATACAGTGTGTCCCAGAAAAAATGGTCCAATCGGGAGAAAATTATTTAAGGTAGTTTCTTTTCTCAAGAGGTATGTGTATTTGGTATCATATTAAAGCAGAATAAATTTTCTTTCTAATAAAGTCAGTTCCATCTAATTTACTTTTATAAATCAAAAGTTATTATCATTTTTGTGCAGTCGGGCAAAATCGCGTTTGTCCCACTTTTCGTGTTGATGGTGAAAATCAACAATGACACTTTAAAACAGTATGTGATAATTATAATGAATATCAAAACTAATTAACAGCTTAAATTATGAAAACAATAATGAAAGAACCCACATAAACATGTATCCTTGATAAATTATGCTATACTTTGTGGTTCTTGATGTTAAAAGGCTATAAACTCTAACTCCTTAGGGGTAAAGTAAGGACGCTGCTGTGCGGCCATCCCGTTATTGAACACTCACACTGTTTTCATGTTGCACCGCACATGAACATCTCCTTTGTTAATGTAAGGTTTACTCTTTCTTATGGAAATAATAGAACAAAAACAACCTCAAAGTGTTTGAAATATGTTTGTAATGATCACTGAACAATTTCACGATAATTTCCACGCCATTTAATGATTTCTTTGTCAAAAAGTAGCTTAAACAACGTGCAAGATCTACATACATAGTAAAAGTGCATAGTGGGACAAAAGCGATTTTCCGTCATTGCGGAAAATTAAATATATCTCAGAATTGACGGAATTAAATGAAATGGAATAAATTGCACTGAAAAGTATGGTCTTTTAGCCTTATGACGATACCCAACTTGACTGGGATATATGTGATTTTCCTTCCGATTTTCCGATTGAACCATTTTTTCTGGGACACACTGTATTACGCGGGAAAGAATGGAGCAGGCGATCGTGGATGCGAGCAGAATGGAGGATTGATGAAAAGACCCAATTCCAATGATGGACAGAAACAGGCCAACAATTATGATAAGGACAATGATCAAGCATAACAAAGGAAAGATGCCATTTATGTGAAAGCATTGGAAATTTAGAGAGGTCGTTTTCCCCTCATCCTGTACCATCAGAGCCTTCATGGAGGTGAAAAGAGAATGATGTTCGCGGTTTACCTTGGGTATATTTGTGTTGAACGAATTTGAATGCCTGACTTGTAGGTTGTATGTTAATTTGTATCTTCACACTAGCAACATCAATAATGTAGTTACGTTGTGTTTCTGCGTGTTGTTGCATGTATCTGTGTTTGGTTGTTGTTGTTATGCGATCTATGTGCATCAGTACCTTTTACTTAATAAATCTTATCGCTTATACGCTGTGCTTAGATTATTTGTAGTGATATGGTACTCGATTCTTCCGTCACAAACACACACACAACATACACAACACACACAGACAGACACAAACACACACGCGCGCACTCACACACACACACGCACGCACACACACATGCATAAACACAAACACCCCCCCCCCACACACACACACAACACACGTATACACACACACACACAGTCAGTAGACACGCGCGCGCGCACACACACACACACACACACACACACACACACACACACACACACACACACACACACACACACACACGCAAACCACACACTACTACTACACACAC
>JZLH01S0207350.1:12511-22607 GCA_001188425.1 Eucidaris tribuloides
GGATTTTTTGAACTGGAAACATTGTTATATAGTGCCTTTAAATAAATAGTCAAATATATAACATATTTTCAGTGGAGGATCTAGCTTTTGTTTTTGTTTTTTTGATCTTAAGGGGGAGGGGGAGACTGCCCCCATCGCCCCCCGGCTACGCCACTGGGGAGGGGGGCACAGAGTCATTCGCCCAAATGTTTCATTTTCAGAAAGTAGGTTTAAAGCATTGCGTACGCCTAGCGAACGGTATATAGCGGTACTGAAGTGCTAGGGGCTGTTTTGACATTTTTTTGTGTTAAAGTGTACATGTAACCAATTCTCAGTAATCTGGTAAAAGATCGCCTTTTTGATGTTTAGATTTACAGAAATAGGTCCTAGGTTTTTACTCATGCATTTCATTTATAGTTAAAAGAGAATTCCGCGAGCGAGCGGTCTGGGAAACTTTAAACTCCAAAAAGGAAAACGCGTTTTGTGGTGTATTCTTTTGATTAATACGAAAAAAAAATATGTGAGCACAAACGGAATTAGGTCTATGTAAGTGTTTTATTCAGGTCTGGGTTTTTTTTTCAGGGGGTGCACATGCGAAGTCAAGAAAACAGACCGTTGATACAATGAGAGACCACAGAACTTATAGGTTCCCGGGCGGGGGTCAGCATATCAGTATCTTAACAACAGAAAACGATCCTCATTTGCGCAGAATACGAGGTTTTGCACAAGTCATGCATCACTGCTCTAACACCGTGCTGTGTAGGGAAGCAACGGACTGCTGTCATTGTTCATATTCACACTCGAACGCATAATAATAAAGACTGCGTGGATTTCTGACAAGGAGAAAATGGTGTCTGTGATAGGTTTTTGCCAATTCCACGGGGCTTCTCCTAGCCAATAATTTTATTTTTATGCCTCCGCAACGAAGTTGCCGAAGGCATCATGTTTTCGGGTTGTCCGTCCGTGCGTGCGTGCGTCCGTCCGTCCTTCCGTCCGTCCGTCCGTTACCGGATCTCGTTACCGCGATAACTTGAGAACCCCCGATCGGATTTTGATGTAACTAGGACCAAGTATGTACTATGAGCCACCAATAAACTGATTAGATTTTGGAGCTGAAAGGTCAAAGGTCAAAGGTCACCGGGCCTTAAATATGTCTGATTTGGGCTCGTTACCGCGATAACTTGAGAGCGGCTGGTCGGATTGTGATGTAACTTGGGTGAAGTATGTATTATGAGGCACCAATGAACTGATTAGATTTTGGGGCTGAAAGGTCAAAGGCCAAAGGTCACCGGGCCTTAAATATGTCTGATTTTGGGCTTCGTTACCGCGATAACTTGAGAACCCCATCGGATTTTATGTAACTAGGACCAAGTATGTACTATGAGCCACCAATGAACTGATTAGATTTGAGACTCAAAGGTCAAAGTCAAAGGTCACTGGGCCTTAAATATGTCTGATTTGGGCTCGTTACCGCGATAACTTGAGAGTGGCTGGTCGGATTGTGGATGTAACTTGGTGAAGTATGTATTATGAGGCACCAATGAAACTGATTAGATTTTGGGGCTGAAAGGTCAAAGAGTCAAAGTCACCGGGCCTTAAATATGCCCTGATTTGAGCTCATTACCGCGATAACTTGAGAAACCCCCATCGGATTTTGATGTAACTAGCAACCAAGTATGTACTATGAGCTACCATGAACTGATTAGATTTTGGAGGCTCAAAGGTCAAAGTCAATAGGTCACCGGGCCTTAAATATGTCTGATTGATGGCTCATTTACGCGATAACTTTGAGAAACCCCATCGGATTTTTGATGTAACTAGCACCAAGTATGTACTATGAGCTACAATGAATCTGATTAGATTTTGGAGCTCAAAGGTCAAAGGTCAGAGGTCACCGGCCTTAATATGTCTGATTTGAGCTCATTACGCGATAACTTGAGAAACCCCATCGGATTTTGATGTAACTAGCAACAAGTATGTACTATGAGCTACCAATGAACTGATTAGATTTTGGAGCTCAAAGGTCAAAGGTCAGAGGTCACCGGGCCTTAAATATGTTCTGATTTGGCTCGTTACCGCGATAACTTGAGAGGCGGCTGGTCGATTGTCATGTAACTTGGGTGAAGTATGTATAATGAGGCACCAAGACTGATTAGATTTGGGGCTGAAGGTCAAAGGTCAAAGGTCACCGGGCCTTAAATATGTCTGATTTGGGCTCGTTAACGCGATAACTTGAGAGCGGATGGTCGGATTGTGATGAAACTTGGGTGAAGTATTTATTATAAGGCACCAATAAACTGATTAGATTTGGAGCTGAAAAGGTCAAAGGTCACCGAGGCCTAAAATATGTCTGATTTGGCTCGTTACCATGATAACTTGAGAACGGCCTGTCAGATATTTTATGTTATTTGGGTGAAGTATTATTATGAGGCACAATAAAACTGATTAGATTTTTGGAGCTCAAAGGTCAAAGGTCACAGGGCCTTAAATATGTCTGATTTGGCTCATGACTGTGATAACTTGAGTATGACTTTTCCGATTTTGATGTAACTTGGAGAAGTATCTGTATAAGGCACCAATTTACTGATTCGATTTTGGAGTTGAAAGGTCAGAGGTCAAAGGTCACAAAGGCCTCCTGTCCGAATTGAGCTCATTGTCGCGATAATTTAAGAA
Source organism: Eucidaris tribuloides (assembly GCA_001188425.1). NCBI lineage: Eukaryota > Metazoa > Echinodermata > Echinoidea > Cidaroida > Cidaridae > Eucidaris > Eucidaris tribuloides. Next base: position 15,164 of record JZLH01S0207350.1, read on the forward strand.
CTGCTTGAATTGGAATTTACTGTAACTTGGTCAAGGTCACATGGCTTATGCTATTCATCTAATTGGTCTTGCTACCATGGTAACTTGAAGCTTTCAATTACATCAGTTGGATGGACTGCGGACTTCCGGAGCATACCCATCGACTGCGCGCAGTCGAACTGCTCTAGTTTTTTATTTTTAATTTTTTTTTACATTTTTAGAATCCTCAGACTTCCCACTACATATCCTCATCTTAATATATCTATAGATCTCGCACTTTCATTTTATGAAGCGGCAAGGACAGAATAAATGAGAAAAACGGGGATATTCCACGAGATTTTTTGTACCAAAAAGGAAGTCTTTAGACTCCATTCCTCGTGTCATAACATTGACTTCGGTCACATATTTTGATCTAACCTTAAAGAGAAACCTTTGATTATCATAAATCTCGTTTCAATAGAATATAAAGCTTGTAGATTTGTTACAATGGCAAAAAATGTGCCCAAAACGACGGTTTTAGTTCCAGTTTACCATTGTGTTGCAAAACTGTAAACCATGAAGAAAGTAAAAGATCGCTCAGAAATTTATATGGAGTCCATGGATTCTAGCAGTTTCCTGGGGCTATTTTGACTCTCTACCCACACTTTTTTTTTCGTAAAATAGACATTCAACTATAATTTAACCCCTACTTTCAAGCTATTTGGCACTGTCGAAGGTATATTTTAAAACATTACGATAATTTGTCAGGGTCAGGGGGAGGAGCCCCCTGAAGCTACGTAATGAGTTCTAGCGGTTTTATGAGCACATTTCTTTCTATCTGTTAAAGATATTGTTTCGTGAAATGGAAAGTAAAAATAAATAAATAACTACACCATTTCCCAACTTCTTATGGTATATATTTTTTAAATTTATGAATGGCTGATAACAGGTCATTTTAATAATGGTGATAATTTATTTGGTCGGGGGTCAGGGGGTGGAGTCCCCTGGCGGTTTAATGATCACATCTTGACCTTCTGTTAACATTATTGTTTCGTGACAGAATAGTCAATAATTATTTACTAAAATACGTTCTTTTGAAAAAGTGGATCTTACAGATTTTAGTATGGGGGGGGGGTTGCATGGGGGATATGTACGCAGCCGACGCATCCCCCCCCTTCCCGCAAGATGCAGTATTCAGGTCGTATAACCCCGATGTCCGATTTGAAATTAATGCATTATAAAAGGCACTCAATGGAGAAACTGAATATAAGGAATGTTGAATGGAGGAAACTTGGAAAAGGAATTTCAACACATATCGTTTGATTTTGATAAGCATATCTACAATATTGATTCCGCTATCGGCGGTTCAAAGTAAATTCCTGCAATCGAGCAATTTTCAGTGCGAAAGTACAGTGAAATTCCTTTAGGAAAAGGGGGAGAAGAAGAAATAAAGGTCGGAAACTCATTCCGTCATGCACTATATGGTTAAGTGTAAATGAGTATAACTTGTAATGGCTTTTTGACATTGAAAATCGAAATAGAACCCTGCATTTGCCAGGCCAAACTAGCGAGCTTCCATAATCATTAGTCCTTTAATCAATTTGAGCACTGGGATAAGTGGATTTGGTTGGGTAAACATCAATCATAATTGTTATAAAATATGCCACAAAGGAGAAATCTATGTTCCGAAAGACTTCAACGATAAACAGAAAAACAAATATCATATTAACACTTGAAAGAAAAATCTTTCAATTAACACAAAGAAAAATCTCTGAATATCAAGTTCACTTCATCCCTCTCGATAAGAATGACTTTACCTCATCCGGATGTTTCTTGAAATAAGGAAGTGACGAACTGAACGTGACGTCTCTGCCACGATAAATAACGTGAAACTACCCGACTACTGCAGCATAATCTGCCCTCGGAAACTGCCGCTATGAATAAAGAAATTCGTTTTCAATAAGTTGTGAATAAAATACATGAAAGCACTTATTACTTCAAACGGTGATTTAAGACCAATTTCTAATTCGGTGGGCATAGTTTTCTTTTTCTTTCTACTTCTTCCTTTATTTCTTTCGGTTTTTTTTTTTGGGCGAGCCGATTGGGGGGGGGCGTAGTTTCGCCACTGTTTGAAGGTCTTTACAGTCTCTGAATCTCTGAGACATTTCAGGAAAAAAAATCCCCTTTTATAAGATCTTATTTGGACACCATGCAGTTTCACAGGTCCTAACAAATTTTATCACTCGCTTCGCTCGCTCGCTCATTGATATAGGCCATATGAAAACCAACCTACAAAATTTAATGCTATGGTGGGAAAGTAACATGTAATAACACGGACTTGGTGTGGTTAAATTATATGGTTTGTTTTTTATCATGTTCATCAGATTTATCCAATTTTTTTTCGTGCAAGATACAACAATTTTATTATTAAACAATCAAATTCAAGAAATGGAGGTGGCAGGACTCCTAGCCAGAGGTTACAACGATTGGATAATAGTAAAAAAACTGGACTCAGAAACTTCACAAGAAGAAGTGAGGAAGAAGAATAGGAGATGGATAGGACGACCTAGAAGCACACTTGTGGGATTGCGTGGCAGTAGGACTGACAGGATAGAGGCAAAATGTGAGAATTGGGTGAAGAGCCTTCCTCCTGCAGTGGACGCGAAATAGGCTGAAGGAAGGCAAGCAAGACGACAATCTTTTGAGCTGTGATAATTTTGTAATCATTTTCAGTTGGATATATGGTGTTAAAAATTTGTCAATTTTTGATATGTAATAACACAAAAAAATATACACCCAGATAATACTGACGATGATATGAGTTAATAGCTGATAGAGTGCACATTTTTGTTGCAGGTGGTTTCAAATGCGATACTCAATCAGTTTTATGTAATTCATGCTTATTGAAATGTTCCAATTAATGAGTTCAGATTTTGCTTCAGTATCCAGTCCCTGAACAAAATTGAGATGCACAGAATCAAATGGTATGTTAGAGTGTGTGTCTAGCCCTACACAATAGCAATTCAAGCAATGGACAATCTGAATAGCACATGTTGGAAAACTTTGTAGTGCCAGTTTCATTACGTCCAGGTTATGATAAAGCTTTATTTAATATCATTAGTAGCTAGCGACTATTCCACTATCCCAGCCTTTGTCTGTTGCTATTGTGTGTGGACAAGCGCACAAACTCTCTACACACACCATTTTATTTCTGTACAGTTTAAATTTTGACACATGGGGATTGGATTGAGCAAAATCTTAATTTATAACTTCTTTATAGATAAGCAGAACCTACATAAAACTGATTATTTGATATGTATTAAACCGCCTCCAACAAAATATTCACTCTTCAGCTGCTAACCCAAACTCATGCCAGTATTATCTGGTGTGTACTTTTTTTGGTATTATTACATATCAAATTTAACAATTTTATTTCTTACCTAATACAAAACAGTAATTTGATACTGCAGCATATTCTTCGCCTTTTCTAACAATTTGAATCTAGCAGCAATCTGAATCATATAATTACTTTTTTTTTTTTTTTTTTTTTTTTTTTTTGTTGAGGATATGAGTTAAATCAATTTATAAGTATAAAACTTTATTATGTTTGAAAAACATTATTTTCATTTTTCATAATTTTCATTTTCCACAGAGTGAATCATTTTCATTAAATGTTTTGATTTTTTTTCCAGTGTGAGCAAATCAATCATTTATTTAAAAAAACTTCCCAAGACAGAATTATGCCAAGGAAATTACAGCAATGATAGAACTGCTATCTTTTGTCCTGACTCGCCTTACTCAGTAGATGTATCTATCAAGTAGATGCAGGCACATTTTTCAAAATGAAGAGATGGCAACATTATATTTCTTGATATCATTAATTATGCGCAGAAAGTTTATTCATCCTTGGCCTGTGAATTTTATAATGTTAGATTAACACTACACTTCATATTCTATAGCGGTGTTACGCTACGATTTCATTGTTGCCTATATTTCTATTGTTCCTTTGTTTACACAATGGGTTAGAAACAACATATTTGCAAGTTTTCTGTTCTTATTAATTCTTTACTTTGTATACAGTACTTTATCATTATTTTTTATTACTTGATATATTTCATATTGGTTGTGTTAGAAAATTGTTGTAATATTTCACACTGCTATAGCGCCTACACTGTCTTACAAAAATATTAAATAGAAATTTTTATTGTACATTTTCTTTCTCGTTTCAGTGATATTTGCTGAGACAAAGCGGTTTCCTTGGCATGAAATGTCTAATTACTATCATTGAGTACAATCTAAAGTTCAAGTTCAAGTGCAGAATGTAAATCAGTGATGGCTTTGCTTTTACAATGTCTGGTTCAATTTTCAGAATTGGCAGCGTGCTTGGGGCATGTGAGGAGATTTCACGTTATATCTGGAATATTGCCAGAGATACTCATCATCTCGTTACCTAAGCACCCTTTTAGTCACATATCCAGAATATGCATACCACTATTTATGTAGAAAATTAAATTCGACCCAAAATTCTGATATTTAAGTTTCATAAAAACAATGTTTAATGCCAATATTATGCAGAGAGAGCTATAATAGATAGTGACTGTTACAATGCGCGTGCACTTCGTGTTGACTCTGTTTTTTTTTCATATTTTTAATTATGGAATTTCTGATTGGATTATTAGAGGTTGATGTTAACATCAATGATATATTATTGTTATACAATATTTACCTGCTTGGGATGAAGTTGAATTTGATTTTTCTCCGTGAAATATTAAAATGAAATGATTATAATATCTAGTGGTACAAAGCAACCTTCACATGAACATTTTGTATGCTTGAAATGATAATGAAAGATTGCTTGAATGAAATAGCTATATTCACAAAACATTATTTTTTCATTATTGTATGTAATAATTAGTAGTGAAAGTTGTGATATCGCACTGCCTCAGTTAAAATTAAGCAAACAAATTCGCGCAATAATTGCTTATTCATTCAAAAAGCTGCTTCATTAACATGGTACCCTACCAAACAATAGTAGAATAAAAGGTGTTTTGCAATGGTGATTTCTGATTTGAATCTACATTGACTTTGACTAGTTTTATTTATGCAATTATTTTCTCGTTTTATTTGTTTATTTTGATAGTGAATGCAATTTCAGAATGCAAATTTTGATTACTCGTTTATGGTGTTTATGTGTCATTTTTTCTGGGTATGTGTGTGTGGGGAGGGTGAGTGTAATGTCAATGGTCTGCTAATCCTTTGAGGGTGCGTACGCTTATTATAATTTTAGCACAAGTTTGTGCATTGCATGGATATTTTCTGTGAACAGTGTTGTGTTGAACGTGTGTTGGTGTATATGTGATGGGTGTTTATGTTGGTGTGAGTCTTTTGTGTTCCAATCGGTCTGTTTCTTTGTAACACGCTTGTGACGTTTTGTTTGTCATATTTTTATTATCAAATTGCATGAATAACTTAAACAACTGTAAAGACTATTAAGTGATACAGATATGTACAAGAATTTTACATATTCAATAAATCAATGGTTCAGGCGTATAAACTATGGGATGAATTTTCAGTACTTCTTTGGAAGTATTTTAACGCTACATTCTTTTAAAAATGACCGCAGCTAAAAAGCCTGTAAATGGGGGCGTCTATTGATGGGCGGCTGGGGTAGTTACCCAACATAGAATTTCTTTTTTTTGGTTTCGCGGGCAAACATCGATTTACCTTTCCCCAATTATTTTAACTTGAACTTATATAAACGTAAGTAAAAGAACGATACGTTAACAAAGCGTACAAACCAAAACCACCACAAAATTCATTTAACATTTACAAATGAATTTATTTAATAGTACCAATTATAATCTTCTACGATGCGATTCGCGCGCAATTGTTTATTTTAATTTTGGGCGCGACGTGCGCCTATATTTTTTTACTTTGCTCCCCAATCCAAAAATGAAATCGATACTCCTTCATTGCCAATAACCATTTTAAACATTAAAACAAGTATATTGAAATGGGAAATTAATAAATCGTCCGCCCTCCTCACTTCCCCACATAAAATTGATGCTTGACAGGAAACGCGCTTAAACTTAGAAATTTCGACTGCGACGCTGTCGATTGGGTATTGCCTTCCGCCACTATGTAGCAGCTAACAACAAATTATAAAGGCACTCCTTAAGTACCTAACATGTAACTGCATTTATAGCAGGAAACTGACATTTTGGCACAAAGCCATTGACGCTTAGACCTGCCTCTTGACACATCGGACGTACTCTACAAAATAATTTGTTCTTTGGTTTTGACTAAAACAACAAATTAGCACTCAACTTTAGTGAACACTCCTAACTGAAATTATTAGGCAGAAAATGACATTTTAGGACAAAGTTCATTGACCTTTGACCTCTTTGACCCTGACTTTGACCCTGTGACTCTATCAAAATCATTTGTCTTTGGCTTTATAACCTAACCACCAACTTACATCGTACAGTTGAGCACTCCTACTTGAAGTTATGAGGCCTAAAATGACTTTTTTGTTGGCGACAAGCTTCCATTGACCTTTGAACCGCTTGACCTTGATCTTTGACCCCTGTGACTCTACGAAAATTTGTTGTACTTTTTCTTCCTTTCAATCTAACTACAAATTATATCAACGTGAGCACTTTAACCTGGATTATAGGGCAGAAAATTGCATTTAGGACAAGTTTCGATGACTCTGACCTTTGACCCTTCACGATTTGTCCCAAAATCAATCAGGTCATCCTTGTCTAGTGTTCATCGTTGTATAAGTATCCATTAAAATTCCTCCAGTGGTACTTCAGTAATCTCGTTCACAAGAAAATGCGGATGGCTTGATAGCTATAGCATAATAACACACGGAACGTCCGGATGTATGGACGTACGACGGACAAGCCGAAAGATAATTCTCTGGCTGCCTCAGCGGGGCGGAGGCGGAGGCATAGAAATATTTGCTCTTATATAGGGCCTATTCAGTGAGAAATATCATATTTTCTAACGTACCCTTTAACCCGCGTGTATCGGTTGCCATAATGCTCTGCGTTACACTTCGTAAGCGGTGTATGGTATGCATGGACACGCGTGGTTGCTGTTTTTACGAAGTGTACATTATGCAGTGTTACAGTTCGTAAAAACTTCGCTTAATTACACAGCATATGATTATTATGGCAAAAAACAAGGGTTTTAACATGTGTAACATTTACTTTGGCTTACGATATAGTAATTTTTAAAGATTTCAGTGGAAATCTTTTCGATTTTCAAAAAATTACCAGTTCATTTATAACAAATGTTGTATTTTCCTAAGTTTTGACAAGATTAATGCATTTAATTTTGACGGCTGGAAAATGTCGTTAAACTTTAAACGCGAATATCTCGTAAGTCGCCTTTTTGCGCTGTTCGCGCAAATGCTTACACTTCGTAAAAACAACGACGATATGTTTCTCGATGTTCTGATGTAAAAGCAGGTACATAT
>JZLH01S0207394.1:0-10938 GCA_001188425.1 Eucidaris tribuloides
TTTTATATTTTTCTTCATTTATATTACGACAATAAAATGTGTTATTTTCATATGAGACTTGTTGAGTAGAATTGAAAATTTGAAAAAAATGGAAAGGTGGTCACTGATATACACAAATAAGAATCCCAGATTGAATATGATTATCAATGTCATTACTAAATATGTTATCAATGAGGGTTGCCGATGTTTTGGTTATTCTAGTTGGTTTGCTTAAGATTGGATAAAAAGAAAAACTACAAAATAAATCTATAAAAGAATTAACTGAACTATTTTGATCTACAGTAAGCAAATCTAAATTGAAATCACCCATTATAAAACAGTCGTATTGATTTGTATTAATGGAACTTTAGAATACGTGATAAAGAGTTGAGGAAACTTACAACAGATTGGCTAGGGGGGTCTATATACTACTCCTATAAGTTTGTTTTTTTGAAAATTCGGAATTTCAATAAATACACATTCACAACTTTCAGAAACTATGTTTAAATCAGGCCTTTCTTTGAATGACAAACTAGTTTGTACATATAAACCCACACCCCCTCCTCGTTTACTACCCCTCGCTTTACCTATAAAACAATAATTATTGAGGTTACACATAGATAGTATTGAATCATATTTCAGCCAAGTTTTGGTTACCCCAATCACGTGAAACTGAATATTGAGAAAATCAAGGAGGGAACTAATATTTTCAAAATTTTTACTAAGACTTCTACAGTTATATGGGTAAGTGAAAACGATTTTTCCAATGCTTTGTCATTAACACTATATTTTTGGTTTAATTCATGTGGCAAAATATAATTACTAATATCACTTTGTTCATTTAAATTCTGAAAGACACGGGAGAACACATCATGACTGAAATGATGATTAAACTCGTTATTTACGTTGAGAGCATCATGAAAAAAGTCGTTAATTGCTTCAAAAAAGTCGTTATTTTCTACAAAGTGGTTAAATGGAAAAATATTACTCAGACATTTACAACAATACCAGTCAGTAGAGGGCGATATTACATTAATAGGAAAATGATCAAATACATTAGCGACACATTGAACGTGATACAGACTCTGACATACTTGACACTTGACAGCTTCATTGATCGTATTGAAACGTTTCAGGCATATTGCACATGGAGAACACAAAGGCATTAGAAAAGAGTAAAAATCAACAAAACAACAAATGAGTAAATATAAGAATATATACACAAGAACAGTAAAACAAAGATACAAAAACAAGTAGATGATTAACTATCTAATAAAAAAGTACATAATCATCCAAAATGTTAACGGAGTTCACATAAAGAAAGGAGCATGAACCGACTCCGACGAAGCATAATAATTTTAAGAAATGGGGCCATGGGGGTAATAAAACAAATTATCAGTAATAATATGCAGACTTCAACAAATATTATGGGTGTGACTCTGTTAGGCTTACATATGAGAGCCCCACTGGGCCCCCACCCAAACTGATGACTACTGTATGGTATATATTTGCAGTAGTGAAAGATTAACAGTTTAGACAAACACATGTATGTGCGTGGACTTTAGTTTCATCTTACCATGGGCATACATGTAAACATGAATAACTGATATGACTTGCCTCCTGTTCATTTCTCATGAATCAAGGCCAAATAAAAAGCGTCACAAATCTTAACGCCAAGGCTGTATGAAATATATATTGCCACTACCATGATCCAATTACAGTGTATCGCTGTTCAGTTAGTGACTATAATCAGATATATTTTTTTACAAACGTAGAAATAGGGAAGTATTATCCAGCATGATCAAGTTACACTGTGTAATGAACTTGGAGCATAATATTGCTGGCAGATTGGTGATATAGCATCATTGCTTCAATTCATACTATCTCGAGCATGCTTTTGCCTAACAGCATAGAGGCAATTGATTATCGATATAAACAGCTTCAATGAAAATAATTTTCTTTTGATCAGTTAGCATCGACGGTAAACCTCTACTGTCTGTCACATGATCTTTACAATTGCGCCGTCCTTGTAACGCATCATTGTTACTCCTCCTGCACACTCCTTTCTTTGGCAGAAAAAGGTTCGGATCTTGCAGTCGTATGTGAGCGATCTGTCGGAGCAGAATGACATTCTGGTGAAGACCGTAGAGGAGCTTGAGCAGGAAGCCAATGATAGAGTCATTATACTGGAAACAAGACTCCTGCAGAGCCAAAAGGTAAGCAAATTATTTTGTTTCGTGCATTGGTACTCTGCCATTAACATTATTTTCATACAGTACAGTACATTAAGATAGATTTCGTGATGCTAATTTATGCCTATTTACTTGACTTGTGTTTTGTAATGTGCATGTGGTGTCAGTACATGTTGGTGATTTCTCACATTTCACTTTTGATCTGGATGTTATAGTACATGTATGTTCTGGCTACATTGCATGGTATGTACAGACTAAGTGTTGTAGTGTAGGATTACCTGTGATTGTATTTAAGCCTTAAAAAAAAGATATCACTGTTGGATCATTGGCATTATGAAAATTGTAAATCACAATCACATAACATGTTTAAAACGGGTAAATATCATGTGCACCACTGGAAAACTGAAAACATCCTCTCTTTTCTGTGAACTGTGATTTAATTATAAATGTGTGAATCACATTGTATACTACAGGTTTATCAGTAAGCAGGGTTGGGAAAAAACATGTTTTATTTGAAAAAATGACACACAAAAAACATGTTTTTTTTTTAAATATTTTTTTTTCGAAGAGCAGATTTCTTATGTACAGTAAAGGCTGTATCTCACTGGCCTGGAGACCAGTTGGCAACCAGTGGGCGTCTAGAGTCTCCGCAACATCTCCTTGAGACTAGCCAGGTCTCCAGGGAGTCGCAGGAAAGTCAAACATTTTCAATTTTTGTTACAGTCTTTTTCCAGTCTCAAGCAGGTCTCACAGACATTGCTGGAACATTGCTGCAACCTACCTGCCATGTTTCCTTTAGGCTTCCAGTCTCCAGCAAGTTGCTGCAATGTCGCAGTGATGTCTCCGAGACTTGCTGGAGACGGAAAGAAATCTCCAACAAAAATTGAACATGTTTGATTTTCCCGCGACTCTCCGGAGACTTGGCTAGTCGCAATTACGAATCAATGAATTAATTAAGTCAAGACGCCAACCAGTCTCCAAACTCTTGGGAAACTCGCCGCAACATCGCCACAACTTCTTCATCATATTACTTGATGAATCAATTCGTCTCTGCAACTGGGGAGATGTCTCCATCAGGTCTTGGAGATGTCTGCAAGAAGTCTCTTCGACATCGCGTAGACGTATCCTTGTTGAGAGGGCAGAACCAGTTTTTGGTCTCCCCAGTCGTGGCCAGCCGTGGGAGTCATGGTGACATCTCCTCCAATGAGATCAGGCCTTAAATGAATAACCAGAGACTATACATAATATTTGGAATAAGTTATTAATTGAAATAAATTGATAATTTGGTGTACTATCTAAAACACTTCTTCTTTCAAGTTCTTTGTATTGCTTTCTGTTGTTAATTAGAAAAAAATGGCTGTAGGTAGGTGAGAATTCAATGCAAATTAGAAAGGATAGTGATTTCATATGCTGTACTACTCTATAGGCAGTGGTGGCTAACAAATGTAGCTGTATCCTTAAGTCTTTTTTATGGATAAAAGCCACACGCATGTGGTTGTACAGTGTATGGTAAAACCACATACATACAGTACATGTATGTGTGGCTATACATGTATGTACTACCATTCAAATAACGTATGGTCATGTATCCATCCACGAAGTAAACCGTTACTTGGAATTTTACTCAGAGATGAAAGGAGAGGGAGAAAGGGGAAGAGGTGAAAGGACAGACAAATAATTGTAAACTGAAAACACAAAAAGGAAAATAGCAAATTCATCAAGGCATAGTGTAGTAAAAAAAGCTAGCAAAAAACAGAACAAAAGAAAAAAACCCAACAAAATTATAATACAGGTGTCTATTTAGTGCTTTGTTTTGTTTTTTATATAAAAACAGGCATTTAAAAACGTATTTTAAAACAACGAGTTTTAAATGTGCAGGAAGTTAAAATGTTTTTGGTTGTTTAGTTGCAAAATTGACAAAACACAGCAAAATATTCAGCAGATATAGTACTACATACCTGCTCATGATCGTCAAAGGTTCTTCAAATAATTTATTTCTCCTACTCATTCATGTTGGGTTCTGGGTATGTACATCTTTTTCTATCCTATGAAATTTTATTAGATGCTCCCCTCACCCCTGCCCCCCCCCCCCCGACCCCAAAGAAGAGGTGCCAGCGGCATAATATGTCTTTGGGTTGTCTATCTGTCCAGACATAGCCTGTCCATTATCCATCCATTGTAGTTTCTGAAGAATCCACGTAAATTTTGAAAAAAAACTCATAACTGGGCCAGGCATGCACCATGGCATAAGGCAGGGCCCACCCTTAACAATGGCCCGAGTGCATAGCAACCAGAAATTTCATTTGGCCCCTAGAAATCTTGCATTGGGCCATTGGCCACCAAAAAATCAGATTCTATAACACACAAGCCTACATGTACATGTATACTGTATGTGTATATAGTTGAACTGGCTAGATTTTTGATGAAATCTAGTACTGTGATCAATGGCAAAAGGTCAATTAACTTCGCACAATTACATTAATCATATATTCCAGCTACATGTATAATATCAGCTTTGATGTGATTTTTGAGTAGGTTAGTGATAATATAAGAAAAATATTTATTGAAATCAATAGAGGTCAAAGGGTAAAGGTGAAACATGTCATTTGATTTTATTAATTAGTTCATTTCTTTTGTTAATTCAGCTTTGTATTACAGTATGGTGACTACCCAATGCTGTATACATCTGAGAGCATTGGATATTTTCTGGTGGAGTAGAGACTGTTTTGTGGTGGCTTCATTTATGCAAATTTTGCAAACATACATGTAGCACAGACCTTGAAAGTGAAAACATGCAAAAAAAATAAAATAAAAAATAAATAAAAAATAGATAACAACACGTGCATATCGAGTGGTATTTACTTAGAACTCTCAGAAACTAGGAATTAAACCAAGCTCATGAAACTCTTTCAAATGTGGCTTCGTCATGAGATGATGTAGAATTTTTGGTTGTACTTAATTTGTTTCATGAAAAGCAAAACCCCTGAAGTCACTACACATGTACATTACACGTACAGTGTATGAGTGTAATTTATAGTGTACAGGTAGTAATATTTTTACCTGTTGACTGTACATGTATGCATTCTGTTAATTTTTCCGGTTATTGAATTCAGAAAAGTAATGATATCCACTTGAAACCATGGTAACAGATTGTGAATACTAAAGATGCGGTATTGTCACTATTGTGTCATCAAATCATTCAACTTGATTGAAGGTTATGCTTCACTTGCTCCTTGAAAACCTCATTACTCGTGCATCATGCATATTGCTGGAATTTTCCCAGGGATTTTAGGGGAAATTGTGTTGCATGAGATTCTATTCAAAATAAATTTATATTAACATACTGCATACAAATTGTGGTACGTGGAAATTATTTTTGTTGTTATGTCCCTTTTTTCTTTCTTTCTTTCTGTTATTTTGTCATTTAGCACCATGAACATTAAACAAAATGGATAAGGCGCTATAGAAATTCCATTTATTATTATTATTATTTTTATTATTGTTATCATTATTATTATCATTATTATATTGTACTACTTTTCAGAAGTACTCGGAACATTTTTAGTCTTGAAACTTTTTGTGATACGTGTAAATTTGGTCTATAAAACCGGAATTGAATTAAAGGAAAAAGGTTTGGTAAAATAAAAAATTTGATTAAAAATATCTAAAATTGGAAGCCCCCAAAATTGTCTTAAAATAGGTCCACATGACTTAAACGTGCTGGTACATGTATGTGATACAAGTCCTCCAATAATATTTTTTCTATCAATTTTGCTCAGAATGCTTGTATTTTCTTGGTAATGGCTTATCATGGCTATCAGTATCATTATCACATGGCTCAGTGCAGGCTGTTTATTTTTCTGTAAAAGTAATCTATGTTCTACAGGTAAAGAAATCTGTTGATTGAATGAAAAGCCAATTATGTAGACCAGTGATGTGTGAAAAGTTCAGTGAAGTACTGCCAGGGCAAAGAAAGAGGAGGAAATAAAGTACTGTATTGCAGGAACAGTCCACTGTGGCAAGATTCTAGTGGACAGTGAAGTCACATTTTATACTTTCATACATACCTGCTAGACCATATCTGTGGAGGAAAATTACTGGAGGAAATAATGAGCACCGTGTGTCTAGATGCCTCCTAATTGAAATCTGTTTCCAAAAACTGCTTAAAAACTCCATTTTACAGTATTTTTTAAACTGTGCGTAGGTTTTTCTAGGTTTCTGTGACACACGCGTACGGTGTATTTAAAGGTGTATTTTGGCAAATGAGTTAAAGCATTTATAATTCATTAATAATAAGTGAAAATAAATGATTTGAATTTGAATAATATTAATGATGATGATGTTGATCACAATAATGTTGATAACAATGATAGTAATAACAATGTTTGCCAAGCTTGCTTACAGTATTTGCACCATCTTATCAGGAAGTGCTATGATCGTTCCTCCATAATGTGCATGGAAGGACAGTTGTTCTATTGGATTAGGAATGTGAACATAAATCAATTTTTTGTCTAACCATGTAACATCACAAATGAAGGGTTAAACTTTGCCTTGAAGATAAAATTTTTAAAAATAAAACTTCACAACAATATCTGCCTCTCCTGGAAAGAGGAGCATGGCATGGCCTTCAGCTTTAATTAACAGTTACTCAGGTGGTTGTTTATCTCTCAACCTGTAAGCTTAGGAAGGCCATATTCAATGCCTATTTTAATGACAATTTCATATTTTGTGAAATTTGCATTGTGTTTTGTTCTTTTGTTTGTCTCCAGTTTCACGGTCGTAGCAATAGTTGGCCGTATACTGTAAATTTGTTAGTGGTGTGTCTTAGCACGTGCCATATGCACGCTGACATGCACATGTACATTATTTTCAATCTTGAGTCTTTTTTGTTGTAGGTATACTTGAAAATGGTTATACATGTATATAGAAAATGTATCTCAGCCATTCCACGTAAGGGTCAACATCAAACTCAAAAATTGAAGTGAAGCAAGTGATTTTTTGTCACTTATGATTCAAAAGAGGAATATTGAAACCATCTAAATCTCAAAGATTTTTTAAAATAAAGCATTTGAATGAAAGTTACAGCCTCCTGAACATACATGAACTTTGTGGTAAAAAAGAAGGGTTTGGGGTAGAAATCACAAACGGAGAAAATAAATGAAGCTGATTCATGACATGTTGCTTTTTCTGCATTCATTAGGTAGCTATTCCAGTAAATTTGATAAAACATTAAGAATTTTTCGAAATGCTTTTCGCATTTTCCCAGTATTACATCATGAAAACACCCGCGAAATATGTCACGCGAGTCACAAAATACGGGGATTTTTTTAAGATTACTAAAAAACTAGAAAGAGTTTCAGCTGGTGTTTGACAGGTAAGTGAAGAAATGGTGGAAGTGTATCAACAGAAGTATAAACATTTTCATTTGCCCTTCATACCTTGAAGAAAAAACAATCTCAAGAGTGTCACGCGAGTCACACATACTATATGTCGGACAAGTCACAAACCAGAGTATAGATAAAAAATTGAGAAAGTAAGTGAAGCTGATTGCTTTATCTGATTTCATTAGGTAAGCTTTTCCAGTCAATTGATAAAACATTGATAATTTTTTCAAATGCTTGTCATATTTTCCCAGAATGCCTATTTCATTATGAACACTCTTAAAATATGTCATGACAAGGTTTAATAGATCTGACCGACCATTTCACTGCCAAAACTGTGTAAAATATTATAAGGGGGCTGAATTTCACCTTATTTTATGCAGAATTTAATTAGCTAACAAGTTTATATATCTTCATTACATGTAAATAAATAAATTGGAGAAAAATGGAAAATGTTACCCTACCCTTATTTTGAGAAGTGTGAAAAAAATGCATTTGCCAAAGAAATATCTGGGGAAAACCAGTCAAGTTATCAGGCCTGAAAATTTAATCAATTGTGCCCCTTATATTCCCTTAATGATTAGATTTCTGATATCGTTGCCTTCATACTTTTTTTCAAAATAATGACAATTTAGATTTTACTGATTTTGAACCCAAACGTAAGCACACCCTGTAACATTCCATTATTTTCATAATGTATTGAAATTTATGGCATGTTTTCTCTCTAAAACTACCACCTGTTCTTATGAATACATTTCTATACCAAAAATGCAATATGCATACATTAGTTGTTGTTATGTCTGGCAAGCCTGCCAGCAAGCTGTCAGGCTGCCTAAGAACAACCTTTGTTAACAGAATAGTATGCATAAAATTTGCATTTCTTATGACACTGTTCTAAAGGCAACATATGCCTAGTCTGGCTTCCAGACATTTAGATTAACCATCTGGAAATTGATGAGGAAACTGCCTATCTTTGGCAACTGTATTGAATAATACAAAAATCTGGATTTAAGCCACAGTAAGTATCTTTGGAGGTAAATAGTTCCGAGAGTGATGTACAATGGAGGTCAAAAAGTTGCATTCTCATTTAACTGAGACTACATGTGGCCCAGTACTACACTGCAAACATAACACAAAAAATGTTGACAAATCTAAAAAACAAAGCATATTTTGCATTTCTGACTCAGAATTCAGCCACAAATATTCAGTCTAGAAAACAAATTATTATTAGTTTGAAAAAAAAAGCTCATAGTTTTGTATTTTGGCCAGTCAAATGTGGTGAACCTTGAACCATGTATCCCGCAGGTTACAGAATGGGTATTTTTTTAAATAGTCCTGAAAACTGGAATTTTCACACTCTATCAAAGGTATTCACATTACATCATAGTTATTCATATAACATTATAATTTAAGTTTTTAAACGCTTATGACAGCTATAAAAATGAACTGTGTCAGCGCGAGTCACACATTTGTGTCACGCGAGTCACATTTTCTTGGCCATTTCTCGCAACAATGGAAATTTGGCACAATCTAACTTACACTGAATTGAGCTAGGGTATTCAGCTTCTAGTTCAGAAAAACTTACTTAAATCACACTTGTAGTTTCATAGGAAAATCAATTTGAATAAAGTACCGTCAAAATTCCTCTTTTTATCACTGTCGCGCGAGTCACGTCAAAGAAATTGCAATATATAAAAAAGTATTGATTATTGAAAATCATTTTAGAACTAATCATGTATTTGCAATGCCTTGATTCAAAAACATTTTAAATTGGTGTGATAAAGCCAGTTTGATAACAGTAAGACATTGAAACTTGAAATTTTGTTCAAATGTCACGCGGTCACTATGGAATGCTGATCTAGTGTTTAGTTGTCTATTGAGCATGATAATGAAGTGACTCTACATTTCATACCCTTGCGATCTGGAGAAGGTTGTTAAAGCCCAAGTTTAGTTTTGGGATTTTTTGTTATTTGAAGCTTTATGCCCAAAGTCATAACCCTGCAATAATAACATTCTGAATGTCTTTAGTTTTTTTTATATGAAATTTATGAAAATGTCGGGGGGGGGGGGGACCCCCGACATTTTTGACATATTTTTACATTATAGAATGTTATCCGAGTTAAACCTCATCTGAAAGAGCAGACTCTGCTCTTTCAGATGAGTATAACTCATATAACCTTAAGCCGCCTTATTAACCCTTTGGATGCTATAATGTAAAAATATGGTCAAAAATGTCGGGGGTCCCCCCACATTTTCATAAATTCCATATTAAAAAACTAAAGACATTCAAATCTATTATTGCAGGGGTTATGACTTTGGGGCATAAAGCTTTCAAATAACAAAAAATCCCCAAAACTAAACTTGGGCTTTAACACTGACACCACTCCATGGATTACATTGATTAGCACCCTTTTCCTTCTCAGTCCATAGTATGCTATCTGGACCAGATGTGAAATCCTTTCTTTTCTGTCAAGTTGTCAAAGGTCAAGATAAGATTTTACCAGATATCCATGTGAAACGCAGTAGAATATTTACTTGTGTACACACTGGAAAGGAAGGACACAGATTTTTTAATTGTGTATTAGATTCTTTGTTCTTGAAGATAGTGATATTGATACATTCAAAGTTCGTTGTACAAGATTTTTAAGTAGGCCTACAAACACAACACAGACCTTGAAAGTGACAACAAAAACACTTGCATATCGAATGGTGTAGTAAATTTACATACATGTAGAACTCCCATCCACCAACCAGGAATTAAATCGAGCTCATGAAACTCTATCAAATGTGACTTGTGAAATGATGTACAATTTTTGTATGAACTTAATTTGTTACATGAAAAGCAAACCCTCAAATGAAGTCACTACATACATGAAAATGTACATGTACTGGACATGTGGGTACAGTGTAGTGTATGGGTAGTAATTTTTTTACCTGTTGACTGTGTGCATTCTGTTAATGCAATTTTCCGGTAACTATATTGAAATCGGAAAAGTAATGATACACACATAAAACCATGGTAACAAATTGTGAATATCTGAAAATGTGGTATTGTCTGTTTTGTCACTATTGTGTTTGTAAATGTCATCAAATCTTTCAATGAATTAACTTGATTGAAGGTTGCGCTTCACTGGCTCCTTAGAATCCTCATTACTTGTGCATCATGCATGTTGCTGGAATTTTTCCCGGGATATCAGGGGAAATTGTGTTGTATGAGAAATATACTCTGCACTATATTATTAATTTTATGTCTTGTAATTATAAATATCTCAGACTCAAACATGTTTAGTCTTGAGATGTATGATTTTGTCAATAAAACCACAATCGAATCAAAGAAAAAGTTTTTGATAAGATAAACAATTTGATTAAAATTGGTCTATTTATTT
>JZLH01S0207394.1:28436-39742 GCA_001188425.1 Eucidaris tribuloides
TGGTTCAGGGCCGGTGAAGTTGGTCTATCTGAATGGGGTTAAACACATACAGTATACATACATACATACAATATAAACATACTACATGCATACATACTTAAATACAAGCATACAAAACATACATGTTTATTCATGCTTGCACAAACATGATACATGCATACATACAATATACATTTGGTGATGAACTGATATTCCAGTATGGGCCAGATGAAGCAATACCAGTAAATACCATTTTGTTTCCTTAGCTTGCCCGAAGGGATGTGGTGCTAGGTTCCACCCAGACCAGCCTGGCCTCAATGCATGACCGTGAGCAGCAGAGGATGATCAGTGAAACAGACAAGGACATCACCATCATGAAACTAGAGACAGAACTGAGACAGGCCAGACAAAACCTGACTGATGAGATAGACCAGGTCAGTTGGGTCAAATTTGAAAAAAATTACCCCGGGGTGGGGAGGGGGAGGGGACACTTTTATTTTGATTTTGATGTGGATTTTGAGCTTGTTCAATCAGCGTTGGCAGATTTAAAGTGTGATTTAAATCAATTTTCTAGGGAAATGTCAATAAAAGAATCATTGATTAGAATAAAAACAAAGGAAAAACATTAGAAATTAGTCATGAGACAAGAATGGAAGAAAAACTTGAAAAAGTACAGATTTTTTTGCCCTTATTATGAAAAACTTATAGAAAAAAATGAAGGTTTAAAGGATAATGACATGAGAGGGAGAAGTAAAAAAAAAGCCTCAAGAAACAAATGAGTTAAGTGCATATTCAGGCTGGAAGGATTTGTCTTGAATTTGTTTACTTGAGGAGAAATGAACATTGATTTACCAGTACTGAATTAATCTCTGTCCGTGATAGAAATTGATCCTGTAGAAAACCACACAACAGATTTCACCATCACAGTATTTTCTCATAATAATTGTACATGTACAACAAAAAGGAAATTTGTGACTATGAAATTTTTACAGCAGAAACTGTAAACAGTATGAACTACTTCCAATTATGCCGTTTTGCATGGAGTGTTTTGAGTGATAATTTGATTTAAACCTTTTAAAGTGACCCCTTTCCCACTATTAGACCAATGTTTGGGTTTATTATAACAAACAACAAAACCACCCCCAACAAATAATCCAATTTCTATGAATGTAAGTGATTTTTCTTTTTGAATTTCTGGAAAAAAAGAAAGAAAATCACCACCCCTGCTTACAAAACAATTTGAACTGTACATGTGTATTGTGCTAGTGCTTCAATGACATCCTAAAGAAGTGTTGTGGCTATTATTTACTACCTTAACATAATTCCTTGTCTGTTATGCTTTTTTTGTGACACCCTGAATGTCGTGAGCATGTCACATCGCCTTTTTGTAAATAAACAAGTGAGCCCCCCTTTTCATTTGAGAGCGTGATATCTGCCTGGCCTGGTTTTATTGTGTAGTGGATTATTCTTGCCTTTCACCGTGAGAAACTGATTTTGATTCTCGCCACATGCATTTTCGTCCTTCAGCAAGGCGATATATTCACATTACTGCTTCACTCCTAGGAGTGAAATAGGGACCTGGTGGAAACTGGGGTAATACTAGTAATAATAATTGCAGGGCACTCTGGGAGAACAATGTTTGTCACTGAAGAGGCTGCCCTGGGTAAATATGACATTGTTGCTATTATTATTATTTTGCTGGATGCAGAATGTGTTTTGACACCATTCATTTCAATAGATTATAAGTAATAATAAAATAGGCATAATATAAATCCCTGTTACCATCCTTTATTTTGACCCATGTGAATGTATTTTGTTATAATGCTACTTCTAACACATATGCAACACTGTGTAAACAAATGTGAGTATCGCCTTCAAATTTGCGTTGCTGTCTTTTCACTCGACAGAAAAAAGAACAGGAGAAAACCATTGAGCAGCTTCAGACCACACTGAGCGAGTTGGAAGAAGAAATTAGTGTGATAGATTCAGAGGTGAGATTTGTTCCATTGATTGTGTTAGTTTTCTGTGTGTGTGTTTGTGTGTAATGTATGTTCGTGTATGCTTACTAGTTAATGTTAGTATGATTGTAACCTATTGCAGGAATAATTTTTCTTTAGTATTAGAAGCAAAAATTACAGATGTAAATTGACACAATGTAATGTTATGTAACATACAGATGTAAATTAAATTGTAAAGCATGTTCACGACATCCGTAGCATGTTTTGTCAGAGATGATTATTCTAGTCAAGGAGTTTCAAACACATGCAGTATGGCAGTGGGTCTCAAAGCGATAATTATTTACAGCAGAGACACTGTATTTATTACCCACAAGGGGTTTGGTTGTGACTAGATTATTAAAAATGTTAAAATTATATCCATAAAAGTAACCCTCAGGAGATGGACATAACCAAGTACAAAACATAACCAAATCAAAGGTAACAATGAAAATGAATTATCTTACCAATTTCGGGTCATTTCTTGATTTCTTGACTATAAGACGTCATCACCCACAATGCTTTGCGCATGCCGGCATTGTTGTATAAGTAGTAGTAGTAATCCAGGTTTTAAATCCGGTTTAGTCCCCAAGCTACGGGGGTGGCCGGATTCACCTCGCACTCACAGAAATCACCTTCACCCCCTCCCTCCACTTTACTCTATTCGGCGCATCCTCCTCCCTCAACCCAACCCTCCTACTCTCCTCCACCACCTGCTTCTTCCATGTCTTCTTCGGTCGCCCCCTTCCCCTCTGGCCAGCCACCTCAAACTCAAGCGCCCTTCTCAAAACATGATCAACATCTCTCCTCAACACATGTCCATACCAACGTACTCCGTTCGCCTTCGCCATCTGATCCACCGTCTCTTCTAAACCCAACATCTGCATCAACACCTCAGTCTGTTTGTTTTATATATTGCTTCATATATTAGCCAACTCGTTGATGATCTAATTTTTTCCCCCAAACAGTTGATAAGAAATGTTGATTATATCTCTGTTTTTTGTAATACCAGTTTGTATTTTTTTGTTCATAACAGAAAAAAGAAAACACAAGTAATTTGTAGAAATCACGTGTGATGTCATTAGTGAAATTGACAGTCTGACGAAACTCATCACAAAATGTTTAGTGCGAAGAATATTCAAGTGTTTACTTTTTTCTGGTAAGAACTAAAAAAAATGCAAACTGTCAGTAAAAAAAACAGAGATACAATCAACATTTCTTATTATTGTTTTGTTATTAATTGTTTGGGGGAAAAACTTAGATCACCAATGGGTGGGTTCATATAAAAACTGATACCCGCATCACCAGCGTGCACAAAGCATTGTGGGTAATGGCGTCGTATAGTCAAGAAATCAAGCCAAGACCTGAAATAGGTAAAAAATTCATTTTCACTGAACCTTTGACTTTCAGAATGTGACATACCAGCACTAGGTGTGCCCATGGTTCTGTCCGTATCCTCAGGGTTGTCAGACAATGTCTTTATAGATAGAATGTTTTTGAATAATCTAGTCACAACCAAACCCTTTCTGAGCAAAAAATACAGCGCCTCCGCTGTAAATAAATATGATAGCTTTGGGACTGCTGCAAAGCAGCGAGTCTCTTGGGGTTAATGGAGTACAAACAGTCTACAATGAATGCAAACACATGCTAAGTTTCAAAAGATGTATAATACATGTCGGAAGTCTTAAGATGCCTTAGTTTTTGTGATTATCATGTTCAATGCCGCTAAATTAAAGGGGAGAGGTAAATCAGAGAGGGGTTATGGTATATCTCTAAAGATGTAACTTTCCTTGATGGTACAACACATTGCTACATGAGATTTATTTATCATGAGGAGAAATCAAAAGTGTGGAGAAAAAGTGTCTGACAATATTATCCAGAGACCAATCAAGTAGTGGGCAAAGCAAAATTAGGCTCATTTTTCATTAAAAACATAACAAGGTCATTCGTTTTATTTTTCTTTCGTTTGTTGTTTTCTAGTTTGACATGAATACACCCAAGATCTTTGGTGCATAATCCGTTTGTCACTGCCTTAATGACATGTAATCAGAAAAGCAATTGACTATGTCATCATTGTTATGACACTTGAATACCATGCACAAGTGGCAGCGTCACAATTTACTTAAAGGACATTTTGTTGTTGTTACTTCATATGTTTGAAACTCCTTGTCCTATAAATCAATAGGTGTTTTCACATCATCCCGATATTTTTTTGAGCTAATTTGAAAGTTAGGCATGCGCAGACAACGGCACCTTAAAAAATTAACCCGCGTGATCGATCTTGCAATTTACCGACTGCTGGCGAATTCAGGTAGATTTTTGCAGCCAAGACCAGCAGCCAGTAGTCACGCATGCCCGATTGCCTGTGCAGTTGGCGTAGTGTGGGACAATTTTGCTTACTTCTTCTGGATTTGTTTTGTTTTTGTGTTGTAACCCTTGCTAATGGAGATTGACCAAGCCCATTATGATGCTTAAAGGTTAGTGACATGATTGGGAACACTTGAAAATGCCTCAAGAACCAAATGAGTTGAAATATACACCAACTATACACTAGTAGGAGTGGATCTCCCACCTGGGAGGATTTGTTCGTAATTTGTTTACTTAAGGAGAATCAAGCATAAACATAGGAGTATCTTATTTTTTACCGGGGACGATAAAAATAAGGCCCATAGAGAGCCACACACCAGGTTTCCGTGCTACGAGTGATGTTGACATTGTTTATTTTAGAATGAATCAACGTTTGACTACAAGATTTTCACAGGAGAATCCTTGCATGGTGTACTTGATTCTAGAGTAGTTTCAGCCCAAGTTGAGGACTACCCCCAATCATGTCATTTACCTTTAAGAGATGCAACACTGGGGGGAGAAGCTTCGTAAAAGATTTCTGTGAATTGAAGAGAAGGAACCATGTATTTTCTGTATTTTTTCTGCTCATGGCCGTGGTGTTCTCGCTGTTTCCAGCGGGAAAACAGCGAGTTCCTTTAATTCCCCATCGAGCTCTGGCCTGGGCGGTAGCAAATTCCACATTACACGTATTATTTCGGTCGGGTCACCCACGCTAGGCTTAATGGGATGTATCACACTAATCTCTTGAAGAGAATTCACATTATCAAAATAACGTGGTAATTTGCAAGTTATCACATTAATTTCCAGAAGCTATTTCGTGATCGAGTTAATTTCGAGAATCTGATATAGCGTGCTATTTCGAAACATTAGGCTGATGTGAAAATGCCTAATGACTGTGGTAATAAGTTAGGTCAATCTTTTTGTGGAATGCAGATGTTGTGCAGATAGCACTGGATACAACAAAAATGTATAGCTCTAAAATCCAGTTGATTACCTCTCAAGAGTAATGATTTTGTTTACACAGATGTAAGTGCATTGGTGAGTCTTGGATATAAAGGACAGAAACCACATGTAACAGGGTTGATGATATATGTTACGAATAAATTCTGTCAATATGAATCAAGAGGGTTTTTTTATGTTAATAAATTTTGAAATTTGTTTCAGGTAGTTTGGGTTCCAGGTAGCAATGGAGCAATATACATATTGTTGATGCCTGAATATTATTTGTTACCACACATTTGTTGTCATAAAAGAGAAGGGTTTTAACTCTTATCCCTAGACAGGAAAAGGGCACATTTCCATGTATTTTGCAAGGTTAATGACATGATTGGGGGTAGTCCTCAACTTGGGCTGAAACTATTCTATAATGGAGTAAACCATGCAAGGATTTTACTGTGAAAATCTTGTAGTCAAATGTTGATTCATTCTAAAATAACTAATGTCAATATCCATCGTGGCAAGCAAACCTATTGTGTAGCTCTCTATGGCATTCTATTTATATCGGGGCTCGAGAGAATTAAAATACTAGTATGTTCATGCTTGATTCTGCTTAAGTATACAAATTAGAGGCAAATCCTTCCAGCTGGGAGATCCACTCCAGCTGGTGTATAGTTGGTATACATTTCAACTCATTTGGTTCTTGAAGCATTTTCAAGTGTTCCCAATCATGTCACTAAATGCCCTTATGACCTTCTCCTTCTCAAGGGTTTAGATTTAAGGTCTTCATTCTTGACCGACAATATGGATTTTTATTTGATCTTTACCTTTTCACTACCACACATTCACATTCACCATCCATGGAGTTTTGTTACAATGGTCCTGAGAGGAAGTACTGACCATTGATCAGTACCTATTCAAGTTTTAAAGATTTCAGTTACAGTAAATGTTGCACTTAACTCTCATGCATAGGATTAACATTAAATTTTAGATAATTATTGTGAGATGTCCACATGGTTAGTTTTTTTCATGGCTTAACAATTCTACAGTAGTCCAATCATTTGAGTTGTAAGCAATCATTTTCACCAATGTTTTTACACCAAATGACATACTTCAGTACCAATAACAGTGACCAATGATACACTTCAGGGAATAACAGCATTCTTTAAGTTACATTTAAGGTTTTGAAAAAAACTTTTGTGTAAACTGTTTATTTGATATGGATTGTTATCTAGTTTTGGAAATAACAGCAATATTCCAGCATTACATGTAGTTTACAGTGTTATGATTTGGTCACTTCCAGATTACAGCTGAAGGAAGATTTCTGGAATATTCAATTGTGAGCTGAAAAGGTCTTTGCTTTGGTTTTGGTTTGACTTTCCAATACTTATATTAAATTTGTGATAGATTGGTTTGAATAATTCAAATCTGGTATCATACTATACTTGTTCTAATCTGTGCCCCTGGAGTGTGGCTTATGTTAATTTTCTATTGTGTTTGGTCTTAAATATTCAAAGATACCCTGGGCTGTCCAAAAAGGTGGATTAGTTGGAATTTTCTAGAAAGGTCATGATTTGAAATTCATACATACCCATTATGCCTGTACTTTAGTATTTTCTTTATTTTGTATTGTATGTTCACTTTTTTGTCTGAAGTGAAAGAAGGCTGCATGAGTAAAGCTACTGAATGGGTACTACAGAAATTTATGTACTTGTGATTGATGGCAGAATAGAGGGAAACAGGCCAAGAGGTAGAAAATGAAGAATGTTCTGGTCTTCGATACAGTTAAGGAAGGCTCCTATGCCCTTTTTAAGGAAGCAGCATTGAGGAGAAATATCTAAATTTGTTGAGATTTAACCTGCCGTTGAGTAGATTACTTGAAGAAAGAAAAGGAAAGAGAATATATATTATTTTTACTTTGTCATCATTTCGGATGACAGGGACTAGAAAAGCAAACTTTGTCACTGTTGCCCAAAGGCATCCAGTCCTGTGTAGTTTGTATATGATTATGTGATCACAACACCG
Source organism: Eucidaris tribuloides (assembly GCA_001188425.1). Classification (NCBI taxonomy): domain Eukaryota; kingdom Metazoa; phylum Echinodermata; class Echinoidea; order Cidaroida; family Cidaridae; genus Eucidaris; species Eucidaris tribuloides. The sequence goes on from JZLH01S0207394.1 coordinate 35,717, forward strand.
GGTTTTCACCCTTCTCTTTTTGATGAAGTGCGCGGGTTCTTTTACGTGCCAAGGTGCTTCTGTCTCAACACGGGACCTCCGGCTTTACGTCCTATCCGAGGGATGGGGTAATGGGGATATACTTGTGTTCAAAGACTTTAAGCCTTACTTAAAGTGATAGGCTAACATTGTGGAACTTCAATTTACGAAATTGTCAGACTTTGCTATCTAAGCTACATAGTGGTGTTGGAATGGACAAATAAACACACTAGAATACAAAAGTTTGGAAATTTATGCTGCCACTGGCAAGATATGAATGAATAAACAATTATTACTCGGGGCGAGTAAAAAATAGCCTAGATCCACACACGGTAAGTCTATTGGAGGAAATGAGCAGGTGAATCCGGTCAACTTACGATTTTCACTTTTTTTAAGCACTAAATAATCATTTTGAAGTACAATTTTTTTCAGGGCTTCATTTTTAGACCTTGTCAAAGACACTTGGAGGGTGGAGAATTATGTAGCTCACATTTTTTTTACTTTGGTAAATGTTAGCCAGTGGCTTTAAGTTCTTTATGATTTTTCTTCAGAAATCCAACCATGTGCAGACCATAACTATTCTTCAAACAAAACAGAGAGAGTCAAGCACAGAGGTGAGTCAATTTTGTTATGTCGTAATTCCATAGCTTGATTCCGGGTCCAATGAAGTTGTTCAAAATTATATTCAGGAAATGTGATTTTTTTTTGGGGGGGGGGTCCTTGGTAAGCAGATATTAGCAAAAACAAAGCAAAACACCTTAACAAACCAGAGACCTATATATCAACATGTGAACAAAAAATAAGTGTCAGAACTATTCAAGTACTTCTGAAGACTGGTAGAAGTGAAAGTTATTTGATGGGGAGAAATCAGTTTTAGGTGCAATGGTTTTGTGGCACCTGCACTTTACAGTTTTACAATATTTCTTGGGATTAAAACATGATTTAGGGTATTCAGTAAACTTGCTTGTTGCACTGCATGGCTTCTACACTACTCAATTTTATCTTCAGTTATTCTGTATAGATTTATGTTTTGTTACATTTCAAAAATACACCTCCACTTTATAGCTTTAAAAATTCTGCTTGCTTTGAGAATTGTCTCAGTGCAAAATGTTTGCTTTTTTGTTTCTCAATGTTGTAATGTGTAATTCGTACTGCCATCTCTTTATGTATTCTTGTTTCATATCTGTTGGGTCGATTGCATGGGGTGAACTAATCTAATTGGTGGTGGTGGTGGTTGTGTGTGAGATTTCAGTATGCTATTAATAATTTCATGGAATTCTATTGTTTTGAAATGTATTTTTATCAATATTTCACTTCTCTTGAAGCAGGAACACATCAGTTCAACACCTTCTTTTGCAATATGCAGCGATAGTGAAGAATATAATCAAGATCTTCTTTCTTTAAAGTCAAGTTTACTGTGTGTCATGTTTATATATTTTCAAAGTTATAATTGCCAATGTGGTGGATACGCAATTCACAGCACCATCATGCCACACGGGAGTTGAAATGATTTCTTACCATGCATCATGGGATGAATGATATCATGGATTAGACCCAACCACCCACCCAACAAGAGCTAGTAATGTATCGCCAATTATATGTACATGTAAACGAACCGTGGGCACTGTATTATATGGGAATGAGTATTCAACTTGTAACCAAATACACATAAATTGGCAGTTTTACTAATTTTATATCCAACTATTTTTTGCTTGACCTTGGTTTTCCAGCTGCCAACTATTATGCTTTAACAATATTTAATATGATTTTTCTTCATCAAAAGTATAAAGATATGATTTTTTTAAATGCAAAATATGTTTTTCTTTCACTTTGATGGGCATATATGTAATTTACCCATTTTTGTACCAAAATATGTTTTTTGCCTTGAAAATATAATCTTTTACTATGGATTAGTATGTTTTTTGGTCAGCAGGGGTTGGCAGCTCTACAATGTGGAGGTATCATGGACACATGGCGTAGTGGATTGTTTTTTGCTTTACCCCTAGGAGAGGCCGTGTTCTATTCTCACCTTGCACATTTTTGTCCTTTAGCAAGGCGATTTATCTACATTGCTGCTACGTGCCTAGGCGTGAAATAGGGATCTGGTAGAAACTGGGGTAATAATAATAATTGCAGGGCACTCTGGGAGAGTAGTGTTCCTCACAGAAGAGGCTGCCCTGGGTAATTAGCATGTTAATATTATCATTATTGCATCCAGCTCTGGCCAGCTAACTGTTCACAGTAATGTTGACCAACAAGCTTAAAGTGTGGCTGATGGTTGCTTGCAGTTGAGGGCACCGTGAGCTGTGAATCCACCAAATTTTCTATGAGTGAAAGTATAAATAATGTTTAATGTAATTATTTGATACCCACAGGTCTGTGGAAATAAACATGTACCTGATCTAATTTCCATGTCAACAATAGAATGAGTATGTACTCAAGTATTGTTGATGCAGAGTGCTGAAGATAATGTCAATCCAAGAAGTTATTATCATACACCTTAAGAATTTTTCAGTTCAGGAATCAAAGGCCACTACAAGCTGTATCATGTGACTGCGATCTGACCACACTCTGTTCAGTTTATAATTGGATTGCTTGGGGTTGGAAAGGATATTCTAACTGGGATTTTACCAGTTGCACACTGGGTCATGACTGGATTGTGGTATATAGATCTTTCACACCACAACCCCAGTTTTGCAATTGTATCCCAACTTACAAGAAGTACATTCACTGAATCAGACATTTGTTATCCTTTTGGATGTAAAATCACTACCGGCAGTAACAAACTCTGCTGCAGATTCTGGGTACATTGTGGGCATTTATAGTATGCATATTGAACTATGTAGTGGTGAAAAAAATAACATGCATAGAAAACCAGTTGAATAAAGATTGTATGGTAAGTGGTGCATTGTGAGCTAAATAATGTGGTCATGGGCAGATTGTACAAAGTGTGGTGGGCTTTGAATACCTTATAATGTTAATGGTAATTTTCTTTCTTTTTTTCACGGTATTATTTGCATTATATTTTTATAATCGATTTTGAATGACACCATGATAATTATGACGAATGATTAAGTGCTCTGTAGAGGTAATATTCTTGCCAATGAGAATTTCTGTCTTCATACATTTGTCGTAAGTCATGAAAAAAGTGTTGATTGTCTGATCCCAATCCGTGCAGATAGAACAACTCCAGACTAGGTTGGAACAAAGACAGTTATCATCTCAAGATAATCACCAAGTTCTGAAAGCAGAGGTATAACCAACAGGATATTGGGGAATTGTTGTGAGACCCAATACCTCTCCCCTTTCCTCCCTGATCCTGGTTTTCCTTTTTTTGATACTTATTCTTGTTTTTTTTTCAAAGCGTTTTTTTGTTTTATAACATGCTCCTACTCTTGCTTAACTATATTAATACTTTGTTGTTTTCTGAAATGTTTGGCTTTAAAATGTTACCCCCCCCCCCCAACTCCCTAAAATGGCTCATATTACTGTAAAAGTGGACTTTTTTTGCTGCACATACTGTTTTATACAGAAATGAGGTAGTCAATTTAAAAATTTACAAAAATAGTTGCTGGTCTGTGTTCAGTTCTGTGATCAGAGATCAGAATCATTATAATTGTTTTGATTTAATATGACCATGCTATGACTGGTTGATGACTTCGATGTTTGGAAGCTGTTTGCTCTGGAGCACAGGTTGAAGAAAATTCATACGACTGGATCTCAGTTGGCACCAAAACTAAGTGCACTTCAAATGTCCACTTTTGCAGTAGAAGTTCTGTTGAACTGAAAATTCATTTCATAAGTTATATACCAGTATATATACATGCATTGTTTTTATTATATATATTATATATAAATATTTAAATATATTTTCCGTATTCTGTATTTTATATTTTCTGCGTTCAACTTCTCCTGTACAATACAGAAAAACTGACATTATTTCTTCAATTATAAAACTAATACATAAAAAAAAAAATACTTACAATCTACAGGGTTTCTAGACAACCT
>JZLH01S0207396.1:1949-12715 GCA_001188425.1 Eucidaris tribuloides
TCAATACCAACCTCCAGAACGCTCTCCACCAGCAGGACTTTCATCCACTCTGCGGTACCTGTGTGGAATAACTTACTGGAAAATGTAGTTGGAGATATTTCTGACGAGGGTGCACAATCCTTCAAAAGCAGAGTACATAAGCATCTTAAATCACTCATTTAACTTCTTTGTTACAACCCTTCACTCTAGCTACCCTAAGCTGCTGTGAACCACAGATTGGCCCATGTAGTTTCTCTGTTATAGTGCTCTCTAGCCTATACCAGAAACTGACTCTTATACTGTCACTCTCCATGGGGTATTGTTCACTTTGGCAATGTATATACAAAAAAAAAGAGTAATTAAAACTTTTTGATTCAAAACGTCGCGGACAGGACAACTGCCTTTTATGACGGCCAATCAGAAGGAAGCATTTCCAGAGGGGTTGCCATGGTAACCATTTCCTGAATTTACATGAAATGCTTATTATGTCTACACGTAGAATGGGTGTAAATATCTTTTCATTAATGTAAAATTAAAAAAAAAACGGGTTTGTCCTGTCGGTGACGCAAAATGCTCATTTTGGGAAAAACGACATTTTTCATGACTTTCCACCAACTTGTGCAGAAAATCAAAATAAGTACAGTTAACTTCAGACAAAGCACATTTTAAATTTCATAAAATATTAAAGAACATGTAAATTTCATTTTTTTGAGATTCATGTCACAAATAGCTCGAAATTGCCCACTACAACTACTACTACTACTACGACTACTACTACTACAATTCTACTTCTACTACTACTACTACTATTAAGACTACTAGTACTACTAAGACTACTACTGCTACTACTACTACTATTATTATTACTACATGTACTACTACTATTACTACTACATGTACTACTACTACTACTACTACTACTACTACTACTACTACTATTACTACTACATGTACTACTACTATTACTACTACATGTACTACTACTACTACTACTACTACTACTACTCTATGGTGACTATGACGATGATGACGACGACGACAATGATGACGATAATTACGGTTATGATAGTGATAGTAATGGTGGTGGTAGTGATGGAGTTGAAGGTCCATGTAATGATGACGACGATGGCTTGATGCAAATTTAAATATAAATTTCAATTTGGGTTTATTCATTGTAGAAACAACCAAACTGTACAAGATTGATGACGACAAACTTTAGTAAAAATGGTATCAAGATACCAAAAGTTAATCTAACGAATCAAGTTTGTTTAATGACGTATTTCTGATCATGTCTTAAAAATTCCTAATAAGAATGAATAACCCGACTAAACAAGGCAACATGCGATGCGAGAGAACTTGGGGGAAAAACGGATTTAACTGATGCTCTAGATATACTGTACATAATAAAGATGATGATGATGATGATGATGATGATAATGATGATGATGATGATGATAATAATGATTTTGATGGTGATACTTGGAAGGTCGTAAAAGTAAAAAATCTAAAGCCGCCAAAAAGTCCATAAATAAGGCATTTATGGGGCATTAAGATTTGACATCGGGTCGTTGAAATATCTACATGTACCATGAATTAGGTTTTGTAGTCAGTGCCAAATATTGTCATTTCTTGATTTAAAAAAAAGCAGCATACGTAGCGGGCTTTCAGCTTGATGCTATGTCAGAAAGTGTGGAGTACTCATCATTATTGTCTAACTGTGACGTACTGTGACAGTATGCTGGACTGAATTGGGCTGTGTGTGTGATAGTGTGTGTGATAGTGTATGTGATCTGTGTGACTTTGATCATCTTGCACTTCGAAGTCATAAGAAGTAATTAAATATGTACAGTGACATTAACAACAGTATGATCTGCATAATTGTATTGATACCATACACAGAATTATATACAGCGCAAAATAGATACACTGCACCGGTCATACGGAGCATAAGAATTTGCCAATGCTTGTGTAAATGCATAGTATTTTGCAGTTATGATTTAGAAAAAAAAGAAAAATAAACGAAAACAAAAGTAAGATCAAACAAACACATGTTTAGTGGAAAGAAGGGTGAAAATGGGGAACCTAATGAAGCCAGGCTTGTAGTCTGTGGGCTCCGTTTGGTGGTTAGACTGCTATTCGTTCGAGATCAATAGAAACAGTTAATAGTTGAACGATACCGGTAAAATGACAATACTATAATGGAACAAAACAGGACAAGAACAAACAATAATAATAATAATAATAATAATAGTTTCGATTTATATAGCGCCTAATATGAAATACATCATCTCTAAGCGCTTTACACTACTATTACCCCGGTCATCGGATGCTTGTAAGTCTATCAGACACCTGCCCACTCCAAACGGAGATCAGTCAAGACTTGGCAGCCACAATAGGCGCACGCATTCCATTCCTACCGGGTACCCATTTGTACACCTGGATGGAGAGCAGCACAGCAGATTAAAAATGTCTTGCTGAAGGACATTAATGCCGGGCGGACTCGAACTCCATACCTCTAGATTGTCAGGCACGTGCCTTACCAATCTCGCCACAGCACCTCTACAATACAGACATGAGAGAAGAATAAAGGGAAACGGGTGAGAGAATATGAGAAAGGGCAGGAGAAACAACGAATTCAAAACTATAAATGCCAGTTCTCCAAGTTTGATGAAATAATAGAAGCACCGGTCAAAAATGTAGGGCGAGGGTAAATGAAAGATGACGAGAACTGATTGGGATATAAATGAATTTGAGATGTATCCGACTGTCAGGGAGGATGCAGTCCACTAACATAAGTACTGGTTACTATATTATTTAGAGCATTGTTTACAACTAAATGTTGTTATATGCATTGATTAAAGATTTCTTTAAATTTCTTTTGAAAGTGTATACAGGATTAGCTGCGCGTATTTCTGGTGATAAGGAGTTTTAAAATTTGGGTCCACTGTTCGAAATTTTTTTATTGGCGAATAAAGTTCGGATGCAGGGGAGACGATAAAAACTGGCTTGTCTGGTGGGGGTAACTATGGTATTGGTACCTTGGGCAGCTCCTTTCTATTTAGCTGAAACATGAAAACGCCAAGATTCAGACTGTAGATATGATTGACTTTAAGAATACGGTTACTTTTGAAAAGGGAGTCTGTATGCGCTCTATAGTTGGAGTGACAAATTATCCGCATTGCTTTCTTTTGTACTGTAATAAAATCTTTTGTAATTGAGTGGCCATGGAGTTTCCCCAGGCTAAAATGCCGTAAGTTAGGAATGGTAATACAAGGGTTGAATATTATATGAAAAGTGTATGATATGGAGTGCACTATACTAGATTATTTGCACGACAAATGCATAATTAGCCCGAGTGCAGTTTTATTTAAACGAGGCCGAAGGCCGAGTTGAAATAGAGTTGCACGAGGGATAATTATGCATTTGGAGTTCATATAGTCTAGAATAGTGCACGACATAACATACACTATCTAATATAGTATATAAAGTGTATTTATAACATTAATAATTAGTGCAAAATGAAAAAAAAACCCAGCAAACTAAACCCTATACACACACATGGAGAAGTGCAGCGCGCGCGAGTGCAGTCAATGACCCCGGAATGCGCTAGCGTATCATCGCGTATACGCGCTAAGTGCAGTGCGCGCGGGAATACGCTCTGAATTTTGCGCGCACATCACGCAAATTTCAACAGCGAAAAATCTTCTCCATTTCTTATTAATTTCCTGAAATTACATCAGTTTCACTTTTTATATTAACGGTAGATCAATATAATGCAACCATTGGTCGTCAACAACATATCTCTAACGTTAGTGTCTACTCTTCGTCAGAAAAACTACCCCATGGCTTGAAAAACGATATCAAAGGTAAAAATGTGAAAAGAATGCCTCAACTCCAATTTAATCTGGGATTGCATTTTCGTTGCCAAAGCACAAATAGTTATAGTGCACGGTCGTGCACTATAACTTAAACAGTGAATGACACGTGATACCAATGCAGCCAATCACATACTGTGTTATAAGTACACTATTTACTATAATGTAAATAGAACATTTTGAGGTAAATACCATTTCTAAACTGCATGAAGATAAGTGTTTGCATGATTTTTGCCTGTACACTCTGTATCATACAAGTAGTTACGTAGAGGTAGTTTGTTTGTGTTTTTGAAAAACGCAGAAAAAATACTTTTCACAAGGCGCTGATATTCTGATTTTGATGCAAATTCTTTTCAAGTTTCAAGTTTATTTCCACATTACTCTTTAAAAAACATACAAAGTCAAAAAGACATAATCAATCCAAAATACAAGTACGTGTAAAAAGATGCACATTGATCTAACAAGGTTTACATGATAGGATAAAGTTACATAAAGGAATAAAGAAAACAACAACTACAACAACAATGAACAACCCAAGGAATATAATATATATGAGCATGTGGAGGAATCAGATACAGGCTGTGAAACCTATCAGAGTCCAATCCCTGGTAGATGAGGAAAAACTATTTCAGTAACATAAAGAACACAGGACACTCACACCCTCCCCTGCCCCCCCCCCCCGGCAAGATTTGATGCAGTTAGTATAGATTCAAAATGTAGTCTTTATATTTGTGTTTAAATTGACTAACAGATCTTGAATTTTTCACAATTCACAATTCACAATTCACAATTATTATTAGTGTTGAAAACTCTGGGTCCTTATCTCTGTTATGTAAAGCATGCTGTACTTAGTTACAACTTGAAGGTTGAACTATTTTCAGCCAAAACGTTTAGAATTAGTTCATGATATGAGTGAAATTGCACTTCATCATAAAAGCCTATATTGTGTGATTGTGCTTGGCGAACTACAGTGTACTGTATATTTCTTTACATTTGATATTTTGCTCGTAACATTTGTAAATTATTACTTTAATTTATTGGACTGAAGTATCGATGATGATTGTCATTATAATGATTTAATTGAATTGAACTTCAAATCCAATTATAATACATGAATGTGCATATTCACGTGAGGTGATACATGTTAGTCTATAAGAGTGGAATACAAATAAATGACGAGGTACATTTGGATTTTAGCATTGATCAGTACGACAGATACATTTCTAACGAGCAAAAACAAAGTAATTACTATACATTCATGATGATGATGATGATTATGATTATAGTGATGGTGATGATGGTGATGATGATGATGATGATGATGATGATGATTATAGTGATGGTGATGATGGTGATGATGGTGACGATGATTGTGGTTATGATGGTGAAGGTAATGATGGTGACGGTGATTATTTTGAAGGTTCATGTGAGGATGAAGATGATGACACGATGCAAATAGCAATATAAATTTCAATTTTGGTGTATTCGAAGTAGAATCATTATTATTGATAACAACAAACAAACAGTAGTGAAAATCGCATTCAAGATATGAAATAAAGCTAACAAATCAGGATGATTCAATGCCACTCATTCCGAGTCACGCCATAAATTGCCAATGACATTGTATAATTTAAATAAACGAATTGTCCATAGTAATAATAATAAGAAGACGAAGAAAAAGAAGAAGAAGAAGAAGAAGAAGAAGAAGAAGATGATGATGATGATGATGATGATGATGATGATGACGACGACGATGATGATGACGATAATTACGGTTATGATAGTGAAAGTGATAGTAATGGTGGTGGTGGTGATGGAATTGAAGGTCCATGTAATGATGAAGATGCTGGCTTGATGCAAATTTAAATATAAATTTCAATTTGGGTTTATTCATTGTAGAAAAGAAACTGTACAAGATTGATGACGACAAACTTTAGTAAAAAGGGTATCAAGATACCAAAAGTTAATCTAACGAATCAAGTTTGTTTAGTGACGTATTTCTAATTATGTCTTAAAAATTCCTAATAAGATTGAATAACCCGACAAAAAGGCAACATGCGATGTGTGATATCTTGACAGTGTCCAGAATGTTTTAATCCATCAGGTAGAAAACTTGGGGGAAAACGGATTTAACTGATGCTGTAGATAAACCGTACATAAAAAATGATGATGATGATGATGATGATGATGATGATGATGATAATGATAATGATGATGATGATGATGATGATGATGACGACGACGATGATAATGATGATGATGATAATAATGATTTTGATGGTGATAGTCACTTGGAAGGCCGTAAAAAGTCAAAAATCTAAAGCCGCCAAAAAGTCCAGAAACAAGGCATTTATGGAGCATTAAGATTTGAGATCGGGTCGTTGAAATATCTACATGTACCATGAATTAGGTGAACAAATCTAAATAAACATATTTTGTATACTTCAACTTCTTTTCCATTTTTTTTTCGTGTACTGTATTTATATTTTGCAACTATACCTCCGTCATGGTGACGATTCACAATTTATTGTGTATTCAAGACAAAATGCGAAGTTTCATTTTCATTTCCAGTTTTCACCCCGCACTGTGAGTTAAATCAACTCACTTGGCAGATTGGTTGGTAATTAAACAACAATCACGTGTTAAAAGCGTTGGATTTGGCGCTTTTCATAGTGAGAATTTATCTTGCACTTCATATGCATTGCATTGAATGAATGCGTTCCTCATAATGCTGGATTTACTCGGACTATTCGTTGTTATAACAAAGCGAGTTGGTCTGTCATTTCTTACCTGTGGCGTTCCCGGATCTTTCGGCTGGTAATCCCAATGCTATCAAACTTGGGGTACAAGTCACGATTATTATTTCGTGAGAGAATCGCGTAACCCTTGAAAATGTTCTGGTAGGCAACATAATCTAAAATATGTATTCTAAATTGCCTTTTCGCATACAAGATTTTAAAAATATTTTCATGGAATACCCGTTATATATTCACATATTCATAAAAGGAGAAATCATTTAAATCATACTGCAATGTAATTTGTTACAACTTGATGCTAAACCACTTTGAATCAGCATTTTATAACTGTGTAGTAAACATGAAATTACACAGCCATCGTCACAATCATGTTACAAAGCACTTGACATTCTAATTTTTATTCGAAAAGATATCTTGTCATTACTTGGGTTAAAACACTGCAATTACTTCTGTCATGTGCAATGTAATTTCTTACAACTTGATGCTAAACAATTTTTAATCAGCATTTTATAACTGCAGATATGTGCAATAAAACATCGTCCAACTCACATAAACATATCAAGTGATTATCACAAAGTGCTTGGTATTCTATTTTTTATTCAAGAACATATCTTGTGTTAAAAACACTACAATTACCTCTGCCAGTTGCCGGGGTCAGTTGCAATGTAATTCGTTACAATTTGATGTTAAACTGTTTTGAATGAGCATTTTACAACTGTTAAGAAAAAGTGTGAAATTGCACATCATCACCACAATCATATAAATATATCAAATTATTATCACAAATACGTCACATTCTAATTTGATTACGGCACTGGTAATTATGACGACGATGATGGTTGCAGTGATGATATGAACGTGGTAATGCATATTGATGGTAATGCTAATGATGATGGTGATGATAATAATGATGATGGTGATGATGATGATGATGGTGATGATGATGATGATGATGATGAACTAAAAAAAATCGAAATTGTCTTTTCGCATATCCAAAATAAAAATCCATTCAGGAAAATGAAGGACTTGTCATTCTAATTTTCATGGGAGAAGAAATCATACCATATGCTGGTGTCAAAACACTGCAGGTACTTCCGTCATTTGAATTATACTGCAAGGTATTTCGTTACAATTGGTATGAACGTGCTAGGTGCTAACCTATTTTGAATCAACATTTTATAATTAGTTAGTTAATAAGTGAAATTCCACATCGTCACACAAGCCCATCAAGTACTGAAGAAAAGATATTTTCCTTATTCGTGTAGAACCACTGCAACTACTTTAAATTACACTGCAATGTAATTTGTTACAATTCGATACTAACTTATTTTGAATTAGCATTTCACAAAGCATTTGACATTACAAGTTGTATGCAATAAATCTTGTAATAACTTGTGTCAAAAGTACTGCAATTACTTTCGAAGTTACTGATATGTAATAATTAAAACTATTTTGATTTTAATAACTATAATGTGAAATTACACATTGTCACACAAGCCTGTCAAGTGACTGTGATTCACAAACTACAATGTACGCATATGTATTTCTTTTATATCTAATATTTTAAACAATATTTGGATGATTATTTCATCAATTTGTTGGATTTGAATATCACCTTAGATCCTCATCCAGTTTTCCAGATCAGAAACATGTTATTGCTACTGTTCTGTACGTACGTTTTCTGCAGTACGTTAAGCTACGTTGTAAAACTAGGATTTGTTTAAGAAATACACAAAACTGTTATTTTATGATAAACACAACTTTGGTCATTTTTTTACACCACAAATTGCAGAAATGTTGTGTTCAAAAATGTTAGTAAACATGTGATGTACACAAATTTTGCTTACTTTTGACATAAGTTGTGTAAATTCTGCAGAAAAGTTACGCACAATTCAAGCAAGAATCGTAGTGTTTGTAAAGTAAACTAATGCGTATTTCTTACACAACCATTTTACAGTGTAACAGGGGTTTTAACTGGTAAGCAAATTCAATGCAGTTGAGACTTAATTGAAATAAGGTATAATTTAAGATCTCGGTCAAGGGATTAAGAAAGTTCCCTTCTTTACAACAGGATCTACGATTAACACCCTATTGTTGGATAGTAAGACGTGACCAAAGTTAGCCTAATTGGTTAATAATACATCGCTCTTTTGGCCAGTTCGCGATTCGTGAGAAATGCTTATTGTTTAGCAATAGTCAAGAGCGTATCAAGTTTCACTGGTAATCCTTCGTCCCAGGCCATTGGGTAGAGTTTAGACCAATCGGAAAATAGCGCATTTTTGTTTTAATTATACTCACAGGTATAAATAAACGTAGAATGAATTTGTTTTGGTCAATCTTACACAAGATTTCACCGTGATCATCAGTTTCCAAAGTCTTCTCTTTGAGTTTTGATCGTGCTATACCGTTCAAGTTTTCTTTTCAAGAGTCTCTGCGACCTAAGATTCTCCAGCTGCTAACATCCCATCTCGGCTACCGACTGGACATCCATCTCCACACGTACGGAGAAAGAGCGGCAACTTGTGGGAATACGGAAGGCAGAAATCCCGGTGAGTATTATTGAGTATTATAATTCAGCATTTGATATCTCTTTTGCACTAATTGAGTTTAGTATTTTGTATCGATTGTTATCTCATGGACTTGCTTACTCGTCGCTGCTACAGTATGGAATCGAAAGGTATCGAGCCACCTTGCGTATTAGTTCTAGGTCACAGCTACATTACTAGACTGAACGAGTACATTATGTGCGACTCTACTCGCGCAAATCTCTCCTTAAATACGTCGTCTGTAACGACATTGATGTATGATGTAGGTTTCTCCAATCCGGGCAATGTTTATTCCGCATCATCTCAGCTCGATCTGGTCTGGGAATTATCCCCCGATGCGGTGGTCATAGATCTAGGATCGAATGACCTTTGCGAACGGAACGCAACCCCCGAATCCGTGGCTCGATCCATCGTAGATCTGGCGCTTCGAATCGCCCGGATCCCCGGTGTGAAACACGTGCTCGTATGTAGTATCATCCCGCGGCTTAGCATTCCCAAATGGAAGCCGGATTTTAACAGTTGTGTTCACGATACGAACCATCTTGTGGCCAAATGGTTCGAAGGTTTGCCCAATATTCATTTCTGGCGACATAGGTCGTTTGCACTGAACCACAGCAAGCTTTTCATGCAGGACGGTTTCCATTTTAATGAGGCGGGAATGCTCAGGTATTACCGAAGTGTGCGAGGTGTAGTCATGAAGGCATATAAGATGGACTGATACCGTCCAAAGCAAGTCCCACTCAGTACTAGACTGGCGGAACAAACTTTTAGACCAATCGGAAAATAGCGCATTTTTGTGTTTAATTATACTCACAGGTATAAATAAACGTAGAATGAATTTGTTTTGGTCAATCTTACACAAGATTTCACCGTGATCATCATTTCCAAAAGTCTTCTCTTTGAGTTTTGATCGTGCTATACCGTTCAAGTTTTCTTTTCAAGAGTCTCTGCGACCTAAGATTCTCCAGCTGCTAACATCCCATCTCGGCTACCGACTGGACATCCATCTCCACACGTACGGAGAAAGAGCGGCAACTTGTGGGAATACGGAAGGCAGAAATCCCGGTGAGTATTATTGAGTATTATATATCAGCATTTGATATCTTTTGCACTAATTGAGTTTAGTATTTGTATCGATTGTTATCTCATAGACTTGCTTACTCGTCGCTGCTACAGTATGGAATCGAAAGGTATCGAGCCACCTTGCGTATTAGTTCTAGGTCACAGCTACATTACTAGACTGAACGAGTACATTATGTGCGACTCTACTCGCGCAAATCTCTCCTTAAATACGTCGTCTGTAACGACATTGATGTATGATGTAGGTTTCTCCAATCCGGGCAATGTTTATTCCGCATCATCTCAGCTCGATCTGGTCTGGGAATTACCCCCGATGCGGTGGTCATAGATCTAGGATCGAATGACCTTTGCGAACGGAACGCTGCCCCGAATCCGTGGCTCGATCCATCGTAGATCTGGCGCTTCGGATCGCCGGATCCCCGGCGTGAAACACGTCCTCGTATGTAGTATCATCCCGCGGCTTAGCATCCCCAAATGGAAGCCAGATATTTAACAGTTGCGTTCACGATACGAACCATCTTGTGGCCAAT
>JZLH01S0207396.1:18888-30924 GCA_001188425.1 Eucidaris tribuloides
AGGGCCATTTCTTTGAATAGTAGAACAAATTGCTCACACACGTGACAAAACATATTTGACCTCTCTGACCCTAAAATAAGTATGATTAACATAACATTTAATATTTTCACTTGATCACTATTGACATAATATAGAATATATTTACATTTCAAAACAATGTACCTGCAAGGCTTTGGAATTACATGAGATACAGAGGTCAAATAAGTTCTGTCACGTGTGTGACCATTGTGTTTCACTTTTCAAAGAATGGCCACTACCAGTCATACTGGCAAAATAGGACTTTGAATATTGCTGTACTGTTATTATTAATTGCCCTTAATCTATTTACGGTTGTACAAGTATTTTTTTTCACGGTGTGATCGTGCTGCTTACTTTCTAACACGGATTAATTTTGCAATCAAAGTTTCAGTTACTGAAAACATCAGCAATGTTAGTCCGAATCTTCTTATTTGTAACTTGGCTCAGTTACAATTGATCTGAAATGTCTTTATACCAACAAAGTCCTTACAAATTAATTTTATAATTTGAAAGATTTACCATTGATACTATTCAATATTAAAATTTGATTTACTTGTTTCAGTTTCATTTATTTTCCCATGGAGCCGATATAGATGATCTATTATATTTTTTAATGTTTTATTACTGTGTAAATAGGTTAAGAGGCGGGTGTACTGCTATCAAACTTGTATTCATTTAATTCAATTATAGATGATAAATATCAACTTATAATCGATGTTTGAATATGCATAACTATCACGTTGTGATTGTTAACTCCGCCTCATAACGTCGTTACGTTAAATTAGTGCTGTTCCACATTTTGATTTTCCACTATGAAGCATTGTTATTGTTATGTGTCGTGTGTAAGGGATTTTTCAATGGATTGTTTTCATTTATTCCATTTATCTAAATAAAGCAGCATGTAGCGAGCTTGTCAACTTTATTAATTGTAAGCCAAAGTTGTGCATTGTTTAATATTGCAATTCTAAATAAAATTTGATTACAAGTGTTAATGTCAAAAATGCTGGAGGATCTCATCATTCTTGTATAACTGTGATGCTACATATTCAGGACACAATTAGGGGAATGAGCGGTGCGAATTCGCACCATTTTTTTTTTTTCTCGCTCTTTCTAGAGCCGTCGGTTCTATAAAGCAAATTGTCGTTGCTTTATGATGGAGAAAGGCCTACGTTATATCTACTCTAATATCTTATTTTCTGCTTCCTTATTCAGTGGTTAACGGTAGAGCTGAGATTCTATTGGGCGAACCTGCCCCGTTTTCGCAAAGGGAGCGAACTTGCCCACGGGCTGCCATTTTTCTTTTTCATGTTCTACGCAAAAATGTACAACCCTACTTGAAGAATCAACGGGGGACCACTTTTCAATAGGCAATATTCATACCTTTCAATAACAAAAAACTTTCATTATTACTACATTCCTGAATGTCTATAAAAAAATACAAGAATCTGAAATTATATATATTTTTTTTAATCAAATGGCCCTCAAACACGGATAATTCCACCGTAAGTTTCTGGGATTCGAGACATTACCTCTCGGCAACGTATGTTGTTAACTTAGGGGTAGGTTGTCATTACATCATCAGCGAAACTTATATCATCACAAGCAAAAGGCGGAAAATTCACCGTGGTGGGCGGACTCGCCCCTAGGGCTAACTCGTTCCAGCCCTCTCCCCCTACCACCATTGATTACACAACAAAAATACAGGGATATCATATAACAGTGTAGTGAACAGCTCATGTTCCAAGAAATAAGCAAATCAAACACAATCTGCCCAAACTGCAAAGCGTTTACTGCAATAATACAAAAGTATCATATTATTGTACATACAAAACATGATACAGCATACATATTTCCATTGAACATACACATTTCAGGGTAAATTTGCACGCTTAACAATAAACACAATATTCAAGGATAATTATTTCAGTTTTTTCCAAACTAAAGGATATGCAAATAGAAGAGAGAGTGTGTGTGTGTGTGAATGATGACTGTGTGATGTGTGATGTGAATTGTGTGTGTGATGTGATGTGTGATACATCGTAGTGGTGTGTGTTGAATGTGTGTGTGTGTGATGTATGTGAAATAACTCACACGTTACAGGTGGATGCACATCGGTCCAGCATTATGGTCATCCTCCAGACCTCCGCTGCACGTCCGACGATGTTCTGATAGAGTTTGGTTAATGAACTTTTGTCTTGTTAGTTACTGTGGCTCCTTCGTCCCTTTAAAGGAAATGGTAGAGTGTAAATGACCAATGGGGGGAAGCATAAACATAAGTCGAAAATGATATACAAAAAACATTTCATTTTTCATTATATTAAGACCGCCTCATACTGGAAAAATGCGTCCTTTGAATATTGCTTACTATTAGTAAATATTTGCAGGTTAGTGTGGGGATATGTCTACATGTTCTTACTGTGTCAAGTTGAATTGGGCCAAATTGTTTTGGTTCTCAATACTTGACTATGGCTAACAGTTAAGATTTAATTCCCCCGCCCCATTGAGCAAAAAGAGGTATTATTTTTTACTCATTTCAGCTTTGTAGTGACCCAATTTAATGGTGGATATATTTCAGTGGATTGTTTGTTAGATCCAATAGTAAAATAATTGTCCTTTCTTTGATTTATAAAAAAAGCAAGCATTTAACAATGAGAAATAGCGGGCTTTCTAACTTGGATAAAATTATAGCCAAAGTCGTTGCATTGTTTAATTGATTAGAATCTATGGTTCGAAGGTTTGCCCAATATTCATTTCTGGCGACATAGGTCGTTTGCGCTGAACCACAGCAAGCTTTTCATGCAGGACGGGTTCCATTTTAATGAGGCGGGAATGCTTAGGTACTACCGTAGTGTCCGAGGTGTAGTCATGAAGGCATATAAGATGGACTGATGGTGTCCAAATCAAGTCCCACTCAGTACTAGACTAGCCAAATTTCAAGAACTTTGCATGAGATTTTTCTTGAGCATAGCAACAACGAGATTAATGTCTGTAGATCTACGATAGTGTTACGTCTTCCAATATTAATGAAATTATTTGTTTTTATCTTCTTAGGCCTAATTGAATTTTAAACTTTTGCAAGCGGTTCAATCTTTATTTTGTATTGCTTTAGGTATGCGGTATAAGAGAAATTGTAAGTAGGCCTATATCTGAACTAAGTAATGCATTATACTTCAATTTCGACTTTCAACTGTATTTAAAATGTTGTTGGGAGAATATGTACTCTGTTCGTTTCTTTCCTGCTTGTTATTTATATCCACATGCTCAGGTCAAGGTGGACCCATTTCCAACCTGTTATCTGTGGTTGCCGCATCCAGAGAAATAGCTATCAAGATGGAGTGAATCTGATTGCATCTCGACCTCTGAACTCTAAGACACCGAACCGCAAACTTGTCACAGGTTGACTAGATTGAAATGGCTGAGGGCGCTCTGTTGTAGAAAAAGGCGTGGACATTATCAAGTGACTTTCACCCATTGTATATGATTTATGTTAATTCGTATGCAACATCAGAATACATTGTAACATGGAGACAGGTCTACCGACCATCGATAAAGCGATGTTAATTTTGAAACTCTCTCAGAATTCATCTCAATGAATCATCATTCAAACGGACAATAGTTTCACAATCTCAAATTATTGTGTACATGTAAATTGTACTTTATGTGCTTGCGGCCTTAATCTACATCATGTTTTTACATGTATTTGTCAGCTACGAAACCTAGTGCCTGTAACAAAGTTGATTTAATACCATAGATATTTACCACAAAATCAAATCGTTGATGAAGTTGTTAAAACTCCTACACATGTAAAATACCGATAATGATATGGAAATAGGAAATTATCGAGATATTTTAGTTCGCTTAACTTTCCAAATGCATTTTGATCATCACTTGCTTGTAGCGGGATTTAATTGCATACAATGTCTGAAACATCACAGTTTGTTTGCCCTAAAATTATTCATCATTGTACCAAAGTTGCGCCAAGATTTTATGGTGTGTCTTCAAAAATATGATGTGATTGCTCTGGGCTTTTCTAACAGGAATTCATTTAAAATCTGAGTTATGGTAATGAAAACATTAGCATGTAGCGAAGTTCTTATTTGATAACTTGCAGCATTACAAATGATCGAAGATTTTTTCCAATAAATCCTACAAAATTATTTTGTGATTTTAATCAATTTCTATTAACTACTATTCATTCAAAATATTGTAAATTTAATTATGTAAATTATTGTAATTAGATTGCACAGTTTGTTTTCCGCATGGAGCGATGTATATGCATTTATGTTAAATATATGTTTACTTGAGGTTTGAGGGATTGTACTTGTATTAATCTTGTATTAGTTTGTTATTTTAGACGGAAATGTCAGCTTGTATCAGAAGTTTGCATTCGCACAAATTAAATCGAAAATATGATTGTTCTTTAATGTACAACTTAAAGGGAGGAGCCAGCAACTAACTGACATACGTTAAGAAAAGAAATGACATTGTGAGTATTGTGAGAATTATGGTACATGGTGATAAAGACAGCCTAAGTAAGGGGTACTGCGTGATTCTCACCCTCAGCCAGGCCCTATAAATTAGTTAATTTGTGTTTATTTTACGTCTTTACAAGTGTTACCCCGGGACAAAACTTGCAGAAACAGCTATAGGGGGACGAGCTTATCAATTCAAACAGTGCATACATTACCACGGCGCGACTAACACATGTCGGATGGCATGCGTCGGTCACGCATGGTCAGCTCCAGACCTGTGCACGTGCTATCTGATTGGTTGGAAAGAACTTTTTTTCTTAACTTATGCCTGTTAGTTACTGGCTCCTTCTCCCTTTAAGGAATGGTAGAGTGCAATGGCCAAATGTGTGGAGCACTCTCATGTATGCAAAGCAACATTCATTTTTATTTATTAATACCCCTCATACTGGAAAAATGGTCCTTTGAATGTTGCTGTACTAGTAAATTATTTGCAAGGTTAGTGTGGGGGATATGTCTACATGTACTGTGTCAAGTTGTTTGCATTGTTTGGGTTCCACATAAATGTACTGGTATATTGATTCTCCGCATGAAGCGGTATTATTTTTGTACTCATTCTGGTTGGGTGTGTAATGGGATTTTCAGTGGATTGTTTTGTAGTCAATGTCAAATATTGTCATTTCTTGATTAATAAAAACAGCATGTAGCAGGCTTTCAACTTGATAATTGTAGCAAAGTTGTACATTGTGCATAATGTACAATTTTAAATAAAATTTGATATACTGTAATGTCAGAAAGTGTGGAGTACTCATCATTATTGTCTGACTGTGACGCTACACACTGTTGAACACCATTGAAGACACCACCAAATACCTGGGACATTTTTTTTTTTTTAAATAAACATATTATTTCTGCTACAGTGTACAGCTCACGTCTAACAAGCGCATCAAACACAGACTGCAAAGGTTTACTGCATTAAAAAATATTGTACACGCAAATCATGTACAGCATACATAATTTCATGGAATACACCATTCAAGGTAATTGTACACTTAACCCTAATACCACCGGGGGGGGGGCATAATGCCCCCCCCCCCTCGACAAATTTCTCGATTACGCTGCCGCGCGAAATTTTTTGACCGCACCGTTCACTGGCTTTTTACTTTCAAGTCTCACGCATCATTTAAGACCATTTTCGAAAAAATCGGACGTACCGTTACGATGCTGCGCGAATTTTCGTATATGCATGCAACTCCAAAATTGCTCAAAAACGTGATTTTCTGTATAAAATCAATGCACATTGTGTTTTCAGCCAAAAATCATATGATTATTTTTACGCTTACTGGCTGAAATGGATTAAGTTTATGCTGTTTATGATCGCAAAAGTGTCCCTGACAAAGTTCATTGAAAAAATAGTAAAAAATAAAAGGTCGAAAAAACAAAGAAATATATAAGAAATTCACAAAACAATAAAATACATAGGAAATAAATTCTGATTCGGCAAAGTTTTTTGTAGATAATTGTTAGAAATGGGGGGGGGCGTAATGACCCCTCCCCCCGATGATGACAAGACCGAAGATAGCCCGGTTGTATTAGGGTTAAAGGGAAGGGGATCTCTTTTGCATGCCTAAAAGTTAGCATTGTGCAAATACAATGGAATTTAGAAGAAAAAGCCATCTGGGAACCTTTATCAAAATATAGGAGCCAGAAACACAGTTTTAGTGGAATTATAGTGACCGTTAGACTCGGATTTGAATTTGTTCTCGCGAGAAAAAAATCCTACCATAGAACGTACACTAAATGGCTATTGTTTTTCTTTTGCATTTTTCAAATTCTAGGCAATCACTGACCCCCAGATTTCACAAACATGCCCTTCATCAATAGCCTAAGGGCATGGGTTATCTTGTCCTGGTCTGCGGGGATGTTTGCAAATGAGATCCATTGCCTTTAAAATGAACACCAATTCAAGGATATTTTTCAGTTTTCCAATCAGAGAATGAGATAAATGCAAATAATAAAGGTGTGTGAAAAATACATGGGAAGTATGCCATGAACATATATGTGAAGAGACAGTATGCTGGACTGAATTGGGCTGTGTGTGTGTGATCTTGATCATCTTGCACTTCGAAGTCATTATACTGATTGAATGCGTTCATGACAAATCCTTTGTTTTGTTAAACCACTCATTGTTATAACAAAGCGAGTTAGGCTCTCATTTCTTAGCCAGTTGCCCTCCCGGATCTTACGCCCAGCGTAATGCCAAAGATGCCTTCTCGTTGAATTCATCGTAATGAAACTATGGAGACAAGTGAAGATTATTGTATCATTGGAGAACCGCGTCCCACTTGGATAAGTGTTGGTATGCAGTGTATTATGAAAATACATTTTCGTTTTCTTTTTTTCTGGCATATCAGAAATACAGTACATTAAAAAAAATGTCCGATATACTTTCTAAACTGCAAGGGCGTAGGCTGGGGGGGGGGTGTGCACTGGGTGCACGTGCACCCCCCCCCCCCGCAGAGCCATAGGAGTTCCGCCCAAAACGAAATTTGCACCACTTTTTCTGCTTTCAACGCGTGATTTACTCAACTTTAGTTCCACCTCCCTAAGATGTGCACTTCCCCATGTCACTTTAGTTCCACCTCCCCAAGATGTGCACCTCCCCGTACCCAAACCAGCCTACGCCCTTGAACTGCATGAAGATAAGTGTTTGCTGTACACTCTGTATCATACAAGTAGCTACATAGAGGTAGTTTGTTTGTGTTTTTGAAAACGCAGAAAAAAACTTTTTTAGGATGAACTATTTTGAACCAAAACGTTCAGAATTAGTTCATGATATGAGTGAAATTGCACTTCATCATAAAAGCCTATATCGTGTGATCGTGCTCGGTGAACTACAGTGTACTGTATATTTCTTTACATTTAATATTTTGCTCATAGCATTTGTAAATTATTACTTTAATTTGTTGAATTGAAGTCTCGATGATTATCATTATAATAATTTAATTGAATTAAACTTTATTTCAGCAAATCAAATCCAATTATAATATATGAATGTGCATATTCAGTATAGAATAATATACAGTCATGTAATCGAGTGGTGATACATGATGGAGTAGAATAGAAATAAAAGACGAGGTACATGTGGATTTTAGAAATATTCAGTACGAAATACATTTTCTGACAAGCAAAAACAAAGTAATTACTATACATTCATGATGATGATGATGATGATTATAGTGATGGTGATGATGGTGATGATGATTATGATGATGAATGATGATGATGATGATTATAGTGATGGTGATGATGGTGATGATGAATGGTGATGACACTCAATCCTAGTCACGCCATAAATTGGCAATGACATTGTGTAATTCCAATAAACGAATTGTCCATTACTCCTCCTCCTCCTCCTACTACTACTACAGTACATGTACTACTACTACAGTACATACGTACTACTACTACTACTACTACTACTACTACTACTACTACTACTACTACTACTACTACTACTACTACTATTACTACTACTACTGCATGTACTACTACTACTGCTACTACTACTACTACTACTACTACTACTACTACTACTACTACTACTACTACTACTACTACTACTACTACTACTACTGCTACTACTACTACTACTACTACTACGTCTGTCTGCCAGACAATTTTTCTGGAATCAACAGCCAAACCTGTCTTCAGTATAATCATCCGCTCCGCGGATGGCCCCTGCTTCGCAGGGGAGGTCTGAAATTCAGACTAGCTACTACTACTACTACTACTACTACTACTACTACTACTACTACTACTACTACTACTACTACTACTACTACTACTACTACTACCACTACTACATGTACTAGTACCACCACTACTACTACTACTACTGCTACTACTACTACTACTACTACTACTACTACTACTACTACTACTACTACTACATGTACTAGTACCACTACTACTACTACATGTACTAGTACCACCACTACTATTACTACTACTACTACTACTACTACTACTACTACTACTACTACTACTACTACTAACTACTACTACTACTACTACATGTACTAGTACCAACACTACTACTACTACTACTACTACTACTACTACTACTACTACTACTACTACTACTACTACTACTACTACTAACTACTACTACTACTACTACATGTACTAGTACCAACACTACTACTACTACTACTACTACTACTACTACTACTACTACTACTACTACTACTACTACTACTACTACTACATGTACTGGTACCACCACTACTACTACTACTACTACTACTACTACTACTACTACTACTACTACTACTACAAACATACAAAACAAATTGATCAAGATTATTTTCTATAGAGAGTTATTTTTTTTTCGGGAGGGATGCTTTCTTGCCAGGGAATTCAGATCTGATTTCAGGAATTTTATACTTAAGACACGGAAAACCCATGGCCCTGCAATGACATTATTTAAGAACTATTCATGTTACGTTTATACACCTACATGTATTCATTTTGTTTTTGTTTTTGCTGTCACATTCTGAATGTCAAGTCATTAATATGTATTGTGCTTGTGTCGTTATGTATATGTTGTTAATGTAATGTGAGCCTAGTCTAGATATATGTATATGCGTACGTCTGTAAGATCGTCTATATATTTTAATTTATGTATCTTTGTTGTACGTGTACATGTATATAGGTTTTTTTTTATGTAACACGTTGTGTACTGTTTTCACTGTTTTGCCAATATCATATTCTTGTCTCAGCCTGCCATTATAGTCCGGTATTGGACGATGGACCTGGCTTTATGTTCACTTTTCTTTAAAGAATAAAGAAATGATTAAACAACAACAACATTACTACTAGGGAATTTCCGAGCTATTTGGATTGTCGTGGACAGGACATTTAGAAATTTCTTTTCCTTGTAAGAATAAAACTGCTGAAGAAATTAAGCTACTATTTGTACATGTGAAAGACCTGTGGGCTGTGGCTGTGGGAAATAAATATCGGAAAAATGGGCAGCGTGCATCTCTCTGATTGGTCGAAAGTACAGCGTCGCGGACAGGACGTGCTACGACATGGGTTTTGAAATGAAGTTGTACAAGTCTAAAAGTCTGTGAGTTTACAGGACTTGATGAAATATGATCTTGATACAAATGAAGCTTGGAAAATAAGGTTTACATGTATCAGTGTGGTTAATAAATATTTGCCACCGTTAACTAATTACTTAATTAATTACAGCGTCGCGGACAGGACATTTTGGAGTGTCGAGGACAGGACATTTTGTCGCAATTAATGCTATATTGTATACGTTTAACACATAAAGATATAATCTAATGTTTTAAAACCCCAATCACATGTAGGATCAACAATTTCAGAAGACATAGTAAGAACCTTATGAATATATTTTGTCTTAAACAAAAAAATACGTACCAGAGTACCAAAGATGATATACAAACCAGTGTTGTAGGACTCGAGACCGGACTCGGACTCAAGTCCGAAAATCCCGGATTCGGACTCGGACTCAGACATGGGACTCGGACATGGGCCGGACTCGGCCGAGTCCCAATGGAATTGCAAAAATGGAGCAGTCTCCATGTTTTGATGCAGTTTTCCACTTGTTCCACATCAGCCTGTATAATTTTCTTACACCTATCTGGCATCTCTTGAGCATAGATGTATAATTCTATATTTAATGCAAGATCTAGCTGTGTCTTACAGGACAAGAGCACTAAAAAGAGTGTGCCTCATTTCTAACATGGTGTGTTTATTCAACAAATAGAACTGTTTTGAACAAATTTGAACTGAGTCTAGAACAGAGCAATTGAACTATATCCCTGAACCATAAAGGGAACTTTAACTATTTGTTATAGAGAAAAAAAATATATAATACATAATAATGTTTGTAATCAATCATGCATTTCATAGTTTTATATAATGAGTATTTAAGGAGTAGTAATTTATTAATTCCAGATGACTTAAGTGCACCTGACAACTCCCCTGGAAGACAAATCCCCCTGAAGACAACTCCCCCAGGGGACAAGCTACCCTTCGAAAACAGCTTCTCCAGGAGACGACTCCAGGAAGGACAACTCTCCCGAGATGACTATCACCTGACAACTCCCCAGCGGACGACTCCCACTTGATAACTCCTTCGCAAGACAGCTCCCCATAAGAACTTCTCCCCCAAGGACAACTACCCCGGGATGACTCCAACCTGGCGACATCCCCCAGAGAACAGCCCCGCCCACCCCTCCCCCGATCAATTTCCCCAAGGAAGGATAACTCCCCCAAAGGACATCTTTTCACTAGGACAACTCCCACTGACAACATTCCCCAGAAAACAGCCCCCAAGACAACTCGCCCAGAGATGACTCCCACCGGACAACTCCCTTAAGAACAGCTCCCCCTAGAGAACAACTACTCCCCACAGGATAACTTTGCCAAAGGACAACTCTCCCGAGGACAACTCGCCAGGGAAGACTCCAACATGACAACTCCTCCAAAGGAAACTCTCCCAGTGATGACTCCCACTTGACAACTTCCCACAGAACAGCTCCCCCTCAAACAACACCCCAAGGACAACTCCCCCAAAGGACAACTCCCACCTGACAAATCCCCTGGAAGATAAATGCTCACAGGATGACACCCACCTGAAAACTTCCACATAGAACAGTTCCCCCAAGAATAACTCCCACTACGTCAACTCACCCCAAGGACAACTCCCCCTGGGATGACTCCCAAATGACAACTCCCCCGGGGACAATTCCACTGGAGGACAACTCTCTCTAGTCTGCAATGTTTGCTGTTTAAAAATATATGAATTGTCCTTGCAAGAGTCTTGTCCTGGGGGAGTTGTCCTAAGGGTGAGTTGTCTTATGCTTCAATTTCGACCCTTTATATGAATAATTCTGTCATCTTGTCAACATAACACATACACTATGGGACTCGGACTCGAATTGTAAGGACTCGGGACTCGGACCGCTGGACTCGGACTCGAAGACCATGCGACTCGGACTCGGACTCGGAGACCCGGACTCGACTAC
This sequence comes from Eucidaris tribuloides, assembly GCA_001188425.1. NCBI lineage: Eukaryota > Metazoa > Echinodermata > Echinoidea > Cidaroida > Cidaridae > Eucidaris > Eucidaris tribuloides. The sequence continues at coordinate 30,440 of JZLH01S0207396.1, forward strand.
AACACTGATACACACACACAAATGCACACACTAATGCACACACAAATGCACACATTATGCACATTCAAATGCAAATACTGTTCATGTGGTACTATACCAACAGGTGCATACAGCTACCTTTAATTTTCTTGTAAATAGATAACACAAACTCATCCATAATCACACACATAACACACAAACATACTTTACACACATACACGCACATACAGACACAACAAAATAATAAAAAACTACATTTTATGATATTAAAACACATTGTCCTGTCCGCGACAAAGTGTCCTGTCCGCGACAAAAATGTCCTGTCCGCGACGTTTTTGTCCGCGACGACAGATTTCCATTAGTCTCTAACTTGAATAAAGTTTTTCTACGATTCTTGATTTATAGTAGATATTAACTGCCTCCATCTTAATCCAGAGAAAAATAAGTCTTACTTTACGAAAGTGCCAAACTGCAGAGAAGACTGGTGACAAGTCTTGGTTCGACGA
>JZLH01S0207400.1:0-11791 GCA_001188425.1 Eucidaris tribuloides
ACTTTAAGGTCATTGACCTCTAGAGGTCAAATCTGACTTACCTCCCGATCTTAAAATAAAGCTTATGGCATGTGCTAACACTGGTGAAAGTTTCATGCTTTAGTCAAATTTTGCACAATTGGTCTGCTTATCCGCTCTACTACAAGATATATTAGATATGAAAATAATCACCATCAATAACCTTAAAGATTTACTTTCTGATATTCTGAAAAACACAAATTTTGTCTGGCATCAATGCAAAACAGTATGAAAATTGTGACTTGACCAAGATTTAAGACTCATGGTATTCATTATCCTACACATTCCCATAATCTTGCTACTTACCATATCACAATTTAGAGTAATACTGGTATCATTTGTGAATCATTCCTGATATTGAAGGAATTTAGTATTTAAACAGATAACAGGGTGATTCTGTGCACTTTCATGAAATCTACTTCGTATCAATGTCTCTATCTTACAAATAATACAAAGAAAATATTGCAGGGTTGGCCAGAGTGGGAAACACTGGCGGTACATACCGATAAATACCGCATGATATTTTTTTCGGATAATGGGAAATAGTTGGAAATACAGGGAAATACAATGATTTATACTTCTTGAATATTTTCAAGTATTGCCCAGGTATTTCCAAGTATTTTCTAGCATTTCCCTGTACCCCCCCCCCCGATACATCGTGAGTACTTCCCAGCATTTCCCAGAAAATTGGCAACCCTGAAATATTTAGATGTCAACAAATTGAAAGAGTGTCTCACACCTTATTTTTAAGCAAATTTGTGCAAAATGGTGTCTCTTTTATGTTGTGCACTTCATATTGTACGCTTTATTGAAAATAGCTTCACAAAATAAGGTAAATAGATCATTTTTTGAGGACATATCATGAAACAATTCTCGAAGTGAACAGATTTGTCTTTGACATCATTTTATTCGCCAATTTGAGTTGACATCAGGGAAACTCATTTTTGGTACAAGTAGATTTTCCCCAACATTGAACAGAATAGCTAAAATAAGGTGATGAGACCTATGTTTAGAAGATCAAGTATACTGAACAGATGATCATAAATTAAGCAACTACATCACTAAAATAGTTTAGTTTAAATCTTGAACAAAAAATATGAATATTGAAGCTGTCATTATCTTCTCATTTGTACTGTCATGTTGTACACTGCCTGACAAAAATTTACGACAAAATCACAAAGTTTCACTGCTGTTGACCCAAATTTGATCACTCAAGACATCTTGGACAAATCTGGTTCTTTCATTATTTATCTTAATATGAATGTTGACCCTCAAAACATTGGTCAAGGCATCATGTTTGTTCAGTAATCTGAAGTATTGATCAACATGTTGTGAACATTGTGTATTTCAGAACACTAATGACATGACTTGGCATTAAAAAAAATGATACAAGGACACTCTTTGAATTTATAAAGACAATTCATCACATTCTTTTTCTGATATAGTGACATTGATGATGGGAGTGACAAGACCTCACATCTTAAAAATGTTCAATGTTCACGAGTGGTAAAAGACATGACTGCCTTAACACATTAACAAATGAGAAGGCCGTTGTTTTTACCTTACCACACTGACTCTAATTTTTAGATTTGGAATTTCAGATTTGGACAAAACAAAATCTGGCTTCCTACTTGTAAGATAACACACACAAAAAATAATTTTCACCTAAAATTGAGATTCAAGGTTTTGTAACCCCAGGGTCAGCTAATTTCACAGGAGTGCAAAATCCTGTTTAACCCGCCAACACCAATGAGGGAAATATTGGCACAAGTGAGGTGAACGGCCCCTATTCTTTACAACAGATACAAAATCAAAGCACTGATCTACCCACGAAGACTGTAACCCCAATTTCCGCCACATGATGGCGTCCATCAATTCACCAAGACTTGCAGTCGTCTTGTGAGTTGATCCTCTTCTTGCAGGGTCCGCGATCCTAATGCCGCAGCCAGGGAGCCCGATCCGGCTGCGGGGGCGGCCTCCAGGTCGGATATCATCTCTAGGCCGTTTTCTTCCGTGACCTGGTGGATGAGCTGGTCGACCTGGTCCTGCGGCATCGCGAGCGTCGTGGCCGCACCCATGGACCCTTTAATAACCTTGTAGAAGGCAAGAATAGAAAGTGTTGTTAAAGCCACGGTATAGTTTGGTAAATGGTAAAAAATGAAATTTTTTGCAATTATGTTTTTTTTTTAATACAACAGGGTTTCTCAGTTATTATTGTTGATGTGCCATATTTCACGTCAAGAATTTGTAGTGCACCACTATCCAACACGCAAAGCTAGCGCAGTGAGCACAGCGTTGCAAAATGGGGTCCAGGGTCCCGCTCAAGGGCCCTGGTGGGGGTCGAGGGGGCAGACGCCCCCCCCCCCCCAAAAAAAGTTTTTAAATACAAGGCCTTTGAACAGGCCCAGAATGCCTCTAATTATAATAAACAACATAAAAACAAATTCAAAGAAATTATACAATTTATTTTTTTTTCTTAGTGGCTTCCATGCGCCACTTCGGAAGGCCCGATGTGCCAAAAGTGCGCATGCGCCACTGTTTGAGAATCCCTGAGATACGCCCACATAGTCTCAATGCTTTGAAAATTTGTTCGATATGAATCCCTCCCATTATTGAGATATTATTCAAAACTTAATTCGGAGTGGGGGAAGGGACCCTCAACATTTCCCCATAGGTAATGTATTTGCTGCTAGATGCGCTCCTTTGATCAGAATATCGTAAATATAAATTGTCACTATAAACATTTTTCAGTTGGTTTGATGATGCTTTCTGATGTCTGGGGTGACAAAAGAGTACTTTGTGAAAGATTGATAAAAATTTGTCTGATCGACCAAAACTCTGCTTGGACTTTAAAAGGCTGTACAAGTTTTTTGTTGTATGGAAATGTGAATAACAGGAAATACGTAGGAAATGAAAACACAGAATTTCACAGAAAATCCGTTTTTGCTACAACATACGCAAGACCAACCCTCCAAAAATAACAAGTGAATCAGTAAATTGTGCAATGCATAATATGCATCCCATCTGGAAGTGAAATTTTTTGGAATGGCACTATTTTCTGTAATTTCTGATAGTTCTTTGTACGTAAATAGGCGAAATAAATTAATTTATATTCTGTAATTATAGTACTGTTTTTTTTATTTAGGGGGGATCATTTTCAATTGGTATATAATAAATTTGCTCAAATTAGCAAAAATAATGAATTTCAAAATTCTGTGTAGAAGGTTTGAAGCCCCACCTCCCTAAGATGTGCACCTCCCTATTCCACCTCCCGAGATGTGCACCTCCTCATGCCCAAACCAGCCTACGCCCTTGCCCAATCTAGCCCCATCAGATAAAAGAAATAGAATTGAACTCCTGCTAAGAAATAAAGGAGAAGTAGGATTTTTTTTTACCAATTTTCATTGACTTTGAATAAATCTGCATAAATTATTGGTTCAGCTACAATTTTGTCAATTACAATCACATTTTTGATATTACCTTCTACTGGAAAGTATGATTACAATTAATCTTCAATTGCCAGTAGTTGCCTGTCGATTACAAAAACAATGATATTACTGTTTTTTTCTTGAGGACAATTTTATTTCAAGTATACATGTTTTGCCATACCATAAAAAAAACAGCTTGTGGGGTAGGGGGATATCAACAAGTAAGAAATAAATTAGTCGCTAGACATTTGTTTTTTTGGAAGTGTATATGCTACCGAGTTATTTCATAATAACAACAATATTGTAATGAAATCTACTTGTGTATAGACATCCAAATCTTGAAACTGGCCCTCAAATTTCTCCATGATTGCTGATACCTGTAATAAATGACAATAAATAAACAAACAAACAAATCAACAAACACATTATCAAGCTGAGTATTTGTAACACAAAATGCACTCTGCAGTATTTTAAGCTTTCACATGATCCATTTGTTGGAACCAGCTTAAAATCAGCCTGTCTTGCAAAGACAAAGATCACACAAAAACGGAAGGGAACGTACTGGCATCCGTGGTAGACCGCGGGCCGAACGTAGTGAGCCTTTGAGCCTCCGGGACTCGGCAGCTTATTTCTTCCCAAGGACCGTCACGGATACCGCGATAGATCGTAAGAAAACTTAGCAAGACGTAATAAAACTTGAATACGGAGTAAAACATGGCCAAAATCCCACGGGTAACTACGTTTCGGGCAAACGGGGCTGCCGTGGCCACCGGGAACATAGTGTAAACGAGCCTTTATAGACTTGAGGTAAAGCCACGTTTACACTATGTTCCCGGCGGCCACGGCAACCACGTTTCAGGCCACCGTGGACAAAACGGGATGGACGTGAGACCACGCGGGAGGACGGGTTGGGCAAACGTGACAGTCCGTGTTTCCGTGGATGTTGGGCCAGATTTTTAAACATTAAAAAAAATTCCACGGTAGTCACGGTGAGGATGAGAAACCTTGTAGGCCGTAGGAAAACGAGGGGAACGCAATAAAACTCGACAGTACGTTATAGGCCGTAACAGCACTTGGAGGTGATCCGTAGCGGATCATTCCGCGTGGTCTCACGTCCATCCCGTTTTGTCCACGGTGGCCTGAAACGTGGTTGCCGTGGCCGCCGGGAACATAGTGTAAACGCGGCATAAACATGTGTCACGGCAGAATTTTCTAACTGTCAAAGATGGCGCTTTCACTTGAACTTTTGAGACGTGCTGCAGCATGTCTCACGCTGTCAATGGAGACATGACTCTCTCAAGAATAAGACAAGCAAATTAAACCTAACGGTATTTGAAAGCTAAGACTATGCCCTTTACAATTACGTAAGCACCATGTCACAAGAGTATTTTTAATTGCCAAAGAGGGCGGTTTTCACTTGCATAGTTTTTTTTTAGGCACACTGTATACGTACATTAAAACATGCAGTTCTAAACAAAGAATATGTATTTGATTTGCGGGGAATAGTATCAGTAATTCCCTCTCGCACCAATATACAACTGTTTACTAGTATATGCATTATTAATGCCCGTTGTAAACATAATAATCACGGAATTTGATTTCGATTGTTTTTGGATAGAATAGTTGTTTCACTACAAAAATGTGTTCGGATTTGCATTTTGGGGAATAGTCATCTCCCTCATGCTAAAGCTGGATTTAAACGTCTACCACAACAATCCCACTGGAAGTATATTTGCAAGAGTGTTCAATTCACCAACACACTCTTTTTTTAAAACGAGATTGTCTCTTTTTGAATTTCTCTTCTTGGTTTATTAAGCCATTGTGCATTATGTGTAAATTTCAACTTCTTTGAGAATGTGGTCAACCCCACCCCTTTTTTATAATGAAAAGAAAGCATTTTGTAGTAGTCTTTGCAAAAAATAAGTTTGATGCTCTAATGGTGATACATATTTTTATGGTGTGTGTGTGTGTATGTGTGTGCACATATGTATATGTGTATGTACCTGTGTGTGTGCCTTTGTGTGTGTGTGTGTGTGTGTGTGTGTGTGTGTGTGTGTGTGTGTGTGTGTGTGTGTGTGTGTGTGTGTGTGTGTGTGTGTGTGTGTGTGTGTGTGTGTGTGTGTGTGTGTGTGTGTGTGTGTGTGTGTGTGTGTGTGTGTGTGTGTGTGTGTGTGTGTGTGTGTGTGTGTGTGTGTGTGTGTGTGTGTGTGTTGAATTAAAAATGTTGTACTTTATACACATCTTATGTGCCAAAGTAAAAATCACTTATATGAACTTCTATTTAACAACAGAAAAGACACGTGTCTGGTTTGGATGATCATTTTATTACAACTAAGTAATGATAAAAACAAATATTGATAGAATATACAAATGATCTTTACACATTACAGTTGGATATATCCATGACTATAAATAATCAGTAGACGGAGCTGTAGAAACATAATAAATTAAGTGGATCAATGGTGATAATACCTTCACAATGTATGCCTAGCTGCACTACACATCATGTCTATTAAAAAGAGTCTACCTTTAACAATGCAGGAAGTAATTTGTGACCCCGCGTTTTATCAAATAACTATTACAAGGGATTTCGAAGAGATATTTCGTGAATAAATGAGTGTTTTGAGGCTACATGTAACTTTTATCTTTCATGCATCTAAATGAAAATGTGGTGAAAAAAAGGAAAAAGGGAATCATGGAGTATACTTACTTCCCTGTCATAAAACATACATGTAACGGCTGTTGTTTATACATGTCCGAAAAAAAAAGAACATACAGAGCACAGGAAGACATTTACAGACTTGGAAAAAAAAAACCTGGACTGCTATAGCTATATGTATTTAATCTTTCTTTGACCTTTCCATATTAGATTTATATCAATAAGATGACGATTAACGCTTGAACAACATTTCAAATACTATCATATATTGCTAATTTATTCTACAGGTTAATATCTAACACAACAAATATACACAAGTAAATATCCCATGTGATAACATAGAGCTTAAGTATTCACAAAATGTGTTGATTTTAATAATAAACTAGAAAAGGTTCGACTGCGCGCAGTCGATGGGTTTGCCTCCGCCCAGTGCGCCCAATGTGTAGCAGCTAACAACCTAATTATATCAACAGTTAGCACTCCTAAATAAATTATAGGTTTGGCACTCCTAAATAAATTATAGGTTTGGCACGAAGTTCATTGAACTTTGACTCCTGTGACTCTACCAAAATATTTGTCTTTGGTTTTAAACCTAACTGAAACATTACGACAGTGAACACTCCTTACAGAACTTAAAGGCAGAAAATGGCATTTTGGGACAAAGTTCATTGACCTTTGACCCTTGAAATTAAACTTTTGCCCCTGTGTTTCTACTAGAATATTTGTTACATCAAATTACATCAACAGTGAACACTCCTTACTGAAGTTATAACCAGAAAATGACATTTTGGGACAAAGTTTATTGACCTTTGACCCCTGTGACTCTACCAAAATATTTTGTCTTTTGTTTTTTAATCTAGCCACCAAATTATATAAACAGTGAGCACTCCTAACTGGAGTTATAGGCAGAAAATGGCATTTTAGGACAAATTTCATTGACCTTTGACCTTAGACCCTTGACGGATTTGTCCCAAAATCTAATCAATTCATCCTTGCCTAGTGGACCATCCTTGGTCCAAGTATCATTAAAATCCCTCCAGCGGTACTTCAGTAATCTTGTTCAAAAGAAAGTGTGGACGCACGGACGTACGGACGGACAACCCGAAAGCATGATGCCTCGGGCTCCCTTACGGGGCGGAGGCATGAAAAAGTTTTATATTAATTCTAAATGGATCTGGATAACATAAAGGCTTTTTCATATTCAAAATATAATTTCCATTAAAGAGTATATTAATTTTGTTGATTTATGACCTGTTACATAAAAAGAGCAGAGTACACTTTTTATTATTTTAACTAATATCATGTTTGAAATACTTTCCAAATCTCTTGACTGCTCGCAAATAATTGCTACGTGCCACGAATTCCCCTCTGATTAATCTAATTGAAACTCCACAATGTTAAACAGTGTCTTAAACAACTACCAGGCAAATTCCTCCACATGTGGAGCATGGGATACAATGGGAATAGAACCAAAAATTGACATTAAAATAGCAAAAGAAAAACACTAAGTGTACCTGGATGCAGACTGTTACAAAATCACTTACAGTATAACTTTACTTATTTAATGAATATGTGAAAAAGAAGTAGAACCGTTGAGAGTTTTAAACTGTACATGATAGCTGTAGTCACACATATCTATTTCGGTCTGCAATCAGTTTAATAAATAAAATATGACACTTTATGAAGTTAAGCATTTTGTTTTTGTGTATTTCCGTAAATCTAAAACAAAAATGCTTGTCAAGGGTGAACGGAAATATAACATTATGTCAGTGTTGTTGTTTCCTAAGAAAAAATCATTGCACAAGGATTTGCAAATGAGTGCTTTGCTAGTTGATGCCAGAGATATTTATAAAAACCACAAGTATGATAATATATAGTTAAGGAAGAAATTAGAAGAGAATCATAAAACATATCAAAAAGAATCTGACAGTTTTCTGAAAACTATTTTTTTAAAAATAAATGAACCTAATGTACTGACATATTTACACACATGCACTATAAAGCTATTTTCCTTGAAGTTATGTCATCCATGAAAATATGAAAATAGAAGTAAAAAAAAATATTTACTCAACTTCTAGTGAGACTAAGTAGTGCTATTCAGAAGAAAATCAGGGCCTGGTAAAATTAATGGCATACTCACAAGGAAGGGTCATACTAATATTTAATCTCTTAATCTTTCTACAAGAACAGTGCAACCCTGGTATACTTATGGGAGGTACCCTTTTAGCTCCTTCACGCATACAGGGGTTTGTGCATACACTTTCTATGGGAATGTGTATCAGCAAATTTGGAGCTATAATTGTACCTTTAAGACACATCATGCATACCGATAATATCTGATAGGTGGTAATTATTGAAATATAGGTAGTTGTAAATTGTTGAATCAGATATTTTGTTAAATTACTTTGTCCCAGTCATTGTCATAATGCAGACAAAATACAAGATACATTAGGTATGACCAAGATTTAAGACTCATGGTATTCATTATCCTACACATTCCCATAATCTTGCTACTTACCATATCACAATTTTGAGTAATACTGGTATCATTTGTGAATCATTCCTGAAATTGAAGGAATTTAGTATTTACGCAGATAACAGGATGATTCTGTGCACTTTCATGAAATCTACTTCTTATCAATGTCACTATCTTACAAATAATACAAAGAAAATATTGCAGGGTTGGCCAAAGTAGGAAACACTGGCGGTACATACCGATAAAATTACCGCCGCGATAATTTTTTCGGAGAATGGAAAATAGTTGGAAATACAGGGAAATACAATGAATTATACTTCTTAAATATTTTCAAGTATTGCCCAGGTAATGGTTCATCTGTACCGATCAAAGGAATAACGAAGTAAATAATAGTTCAATTTAAGTGCTGTTAAGTGTAGTTTAACTCAGATTGAATGCGGGGGCAATGAAAATCTGCAGTCAGAAATGCAGGAACTACCTATTACTTGTCATATTAGTAAGTGATATTGCTTGCCCGCATTAAAAAAATGTCCGGATTCTCTATTTTTCATTAGGCAAACTTCTTAACTCAATTAGAATATACAATCATACACAGCTGTATATTTGACGAAATTTCTGCTTCCTAAAATTCAAAAGTCTGAAATTATTCAGGGGGAAATATTCTATCTATTGCAAACTTACTTTACATGGAACATAATCCGACCAGAGAATGTCTCTTTTGTCACTCATGATGGTTCAATGTTGTGAAATGCAAACAAAATTTCTATGCCAAATAAAAGTCAGTCTTTATTTGTACCTTGGTCGTAGTGTTGTTATCGATTGATAATTGTGGCTATTAAGTGCATGCAAATAATGTGTCAGAACTTGATAATGCATACCACTTAGGTACTTCGTTTACAATTTTCCATAGTGGCTGATAATTAAAATGCCTCGATTTTTTTAAATTGCACAAAGTTGGTTCAGCGTATCAAAGGCTCCCTACATTTGTCACACAAACTTTGGTGGATTTTTTAAAAATTCTCTGGGAAAGTTCCATTTGTGAAGAATTCACCATGAATGTTGAATCGTAGTATTAGCGACTATAATCATACTATATTAACGATTAATGATTGTGAAGCAGTGTTTTTTTAGTCAGGGAATGGGTAGAAAACAAAAAAATTTTCCAGAGAGCCGCAGAGAGGTGAGGGTATTTAAAGAGTTATCGAAGTGTTGCGTAAAATGTATTTTGTCGGTGTAAATATTTACAGGCTCTCAGACATGCCTATTTTATATGAGATCAACGATAGCACTCGATTGGAACAAAAATTAACATTATCTAAACTATAAACCATACCATTGAGAAGCAGCCTTTAAACTGTTTAATTTAGATTAAGATAAACTTAGAAAAGTTCTGTGCCAATTAGACATGAATGATCCCCGGATATGAGCGATTGTTCTAGCATTTCTTAAGTCATCGATGCGGTAGACCAATTTGGCATATAATTGAAATATAGCCTGGTCTTTTAACCTCTGATCTGCATACTCGAATTCGGACTTGATCCGTATTTTCAGTGTCAGTCCACTAAACACCTCAAAGTCATTGACAGTTTGTCCATTGTATCTCTGTAAGTCTATTGTGTGCGAAAACCAATTCACCATTGTATAATGAGCTTTGACCTGTGTGGTTTTGACCGGGGCGGACCCCAAATTTGTTACTTCAACCTGGTATTTTAGTGGCCCATCTACTCTTAAGAGAACATTGGTTTAAGTTATCGAGCAAAAACCAATTTCATGGCATGGGACATAAGATGAGAAGTAAGGAGGGTATGGACGGAAGGGACGGCCGGCAATGAATAGCCCCCTAATATTACATCTGCGCGGGGGGCATTTTAAAAATATGATTCCTGCCTTTCTCTAAATTTTGATGAGTAGGGGATCAAATCCAACCATTGAAATCTCATACATTTGAGAGACAACTCCTCCACAACGTCAGGAAACATATGCTGTGAGATTGTCAGCCCCTTCAGGGGGGCACCGCCACTATCTATTTACATCATTGTCAAGGAGCACAAATTAGAAATATTGAAATCACAATTAGAGAGATCATGGTGCACCATAGCTGTTCTTCTGTTGAAGACATGCAATTCCGATTGTTGACATAAATTATTCTCAATTACCGATTGTCCTTGTTGAGAATGTTATGTGTGAATTGGGTTTATGTGTATAAGTATGGTATTGCTCAATTTAACGGCAATTAACTGAACTTCAGAGTGATTAACTTTGCAGTCCCCTACTTTTCTTGGCGAGAAGTCAATTCGTGGTGAATTTTTATGGAATACCTTATCCTGATAATGTGTTGTTGTTTTAAAATGGTTCAATTCGTACAGGTCAAAAGGTTTTTGCAAATATTACAGATAGTTATTTTGGGGTCATTATTTATTATTTCTGACAAAAATGGTTAAAAAAATTATGGTAGTCTCGTTCCCAGATATTTTCAATTCAAATATATACATTTGGTCGCCCTAAAGTTTGATTATCATTCTCGCTAAGGAATATTTTAATCCCTGCATATGATGCCACTACATGTGTTAAACTGCTGTAGTCTGTTTGGAAAGTTATCTTCAAATTCTCAAAAGCAAGCTGTTCATGGTGGCGCATTGAGTTATGCATTGTACCGGGTTTAGCCTAATACAACTATCAACTTTGGATGGCTATTAACTTCTTTGCTCTTAAGCCAATGAATTAGAATTTTAGGGCATTTTGACATAATATGATGCACAGTTTTTTGAGAAAAAGACAGATTTATAAGATAGACAAACTTTTTTGAACATAATACGGGAAATATGTTTTGGAACATTATCAAAGGTTTGGCGGAAGAAAATTGCTAAAAAGTTATGTTTCTACCCATAAATTTCAATAAATTATACTTCAGTCTTCTTAAATGAGTGATCATCTCGTAGAATATTTTAGTCCTGCGTTCTCATATGCAGTGTTTCACCACACGATGATAAATAAGGGTTCCATTCACAAAGATGTATCTTCAAAACCATGAAAATACGAATTTTCATGGCGGCATTTTGAAAAAATAGCCGCCATTTTTTTCAGCAACATTTTTCCGAGGTAGTCCACTAGAAATTGGTGGAGGTACTTCTCTGAATACGCAGATGACACCTAACAACCTTTTGACAACAGCCGTGTCAGGGTACCTGTTTTGCCCCTAGGTATGGAAAA
>JZLH01S0207401.1:17112-27900 GCA_001188425.1 Eucidaris tribuloides
AGACGTGAACATATGTATACCATATACCTCCCACCAACCCCCCCCCCGGCTCGGTCGCTTCCCTCCCTCGCCGCGGATCTCACACTATTACATAAATGTGCCCCGTCGAGATTTTGCCCCCTCAAAACTAAAAGTGTTCCGGCGCGCCTGTTAAAGGCTTACGTGATAAAGGTATCTTTTCAGATTTGAATACCTATTTCGGGTGTTCTAACATCAAAGGATAATTACTTGGGGTTGATTTTGAAAGTCCATACACAAAAGCATGGTGTACAACTTGTAATGACAAGGCATTATACTTTCCCCTTTCCACCAACTATAATAAGACAGGCACTCCATTACCACTGCTGTACATGCTGTGTCAGATTTTCACACCACAGCTAACCAAAAATAAAATAAAAATATTTGAATTGGTGTGGAAGAGATAAACTAAGCATATTAGGAAAATCTGTGTTGCATTAGAGTTTCTGCTTTCTGTCTCCATATGTTATATACATTAATTGGAAATAAGGAGAAAAAATAATTTCGGAGGCTACTTCTTTTTGTGTCAGTCATGTCAGTGCATTCCAGATAATCTTTTGTATTGAACCCTCGGGCATTTTATGAAGGCTCTTTTGCAAATTACGGGGACTCTTTTGCCATTTCGGAGGCAAAATTGCCCTGCGCCCCGTGTTTTTTTCCCCTGGTAGAAAGTATAGGCCCTATAATCTAAAACACTCTTTGGTACAAATGATTAGTATAGACTATCTCTCTTACACAACAATTATTTCTTTTGTTTTGAGTGAATATCACATAAGATCACTTTTCCAAATGGGTTTGTTACCCCCAAAAGCACTTTTCTCTTACTTTGCACTGCGTCACCTTGTATGTTTCCAGAGATGAGGTTGTTCCCCTGCAGAGAATTGAATAAAATAATAAGAGTATTATGTTTTATATTTTATTGTTAGTTTAACAGCAGTGTATAGGCTACTTCTGGTTAAACTTAGAAATAATATTTTCTCCTTTTTAATTTTTCTATATAAATAGACCAATATCACCTAAATGCCCTGAAAATCACATGCTCTGAAATACTCCATTTTTGGGAAATTGGTGAAAAAATAGAAAAGTTGAGGGGGTGGGGCCTTTGTCATAGGAAATGTACATGTGATATCTGCTGCCAAAAATCACAATATGTCATTATGAACAGTTTTCATTAAGTTCGATATATTGTTCTCTCATGTCAGGAATAAAAATACCATACTTTGTGAAAGATTAACACAAAGCTTGTCTAATATCTTTATATTATACAAATATACCAAGCTGTGAGAAAGTATAGTGGAAATTATCTATCTGAGGAGGGACTGGCATAGTAATATTTTTCCGAGGGGCGAAGCCCCGAGGAAATATATTGTTGGCAGTCCCTCCGAAGATAGATAATTTCACTATACTTTCGAACTTAACCCTAAAAAGCTGAAGCTATTTTTGGCTCTCCGTGGCCCAAGGGGTTGGGGGGGGCGACATTGTGCCCCCCTTCTCTAAAATCTTTATTTTTTTACCAATCACTCTCAAATTTGGCACACACGCAAAGCAACTCAAACTCTACAAATCGCAACCATCAAAATTTCTCAAGGTCACCACATGGGGGCGTTATTCACCATAATATAATGAAATACATAGAAAATATGGATTTTGTTGAATATTTCGAAGTTTTTGTCTTAAATATCCCTTGTATACACTCACAAGTGTTAAATTTGTCTCTTACAAGATCACATATTTTAAGATAGAAAATAAGTATTTTGAGTAAACTTTGACTGTTTGGGGCTCATATTTTGTGTTACAATACATATAGTGGGAATGTAATGCGTATATGCACAAATTACTATGCACTGTTGGTTGCACTAAAGAGTTAAAATAACCTGCATAATTGCATTTTTTTATCATTCTGGTAAACTTTTTTGATGGAATTGCACTTTGATACATCAAATCTTGTAATCTGATAATTTAAAATTTAAAATAAAAAGTGCAAGAAAAATGAATTTTCAATATTTTTTATCGTTTTTATTGTTTCGGCGCCATTTTACCCTTCAAAAATAAAGAAAAACAAAAGAAATGTATTGAATATGTTTCGAAATAGATGAAACATACGTTTCATGTCATATTTGAGTCAATAGATACGAAAAACAAGTGGCAGTAACTCTTCTTTGTAGCAAAAGTAGAAGAAAACACCAAAAAAATGACACACATGACCTTCAAAATGTGGTTGCCATGGCAACACGATTTCACGGGTAACCCTAAACTATACACCAAAATGTTTGCCATAAAATTTTAGGAAAAGTCACCAAGTTTGATCAAATTTCGACAAAAATTGTGGACGTGGCGGAAAAAAATTTGGTAGGGGGGCACAATGTGCCCCCCTTGGGCTTTTTAGGGTTAATGCTTGGTATATTTGTTTTATATCCCTCCCACTTAATAAAATTGAAAAATAATGTTAAGCGAACTCAAAAGAGTAGTGCTATTAATGAGTATTATCGCAGTCTGCTTCCGAAACGGAAAAGTTTCTACGCAAATGACCAATTTGCTGTGCAGTGCAGTATGTACACAGCCCGCACACGTTGCCTGCGGGCGCTGGCACAGTAAGCCGCAGCCGTACGCGATGCGAGTTAATTTTTTGTAAATTTTTCGCATTTCAATTTATGATTCATAAATCTGCGCTAATAATCCGAAGGGTCAACGTGAAATCTTCATTGTAACACCAATGAAATGTTAAAAATAACATTAAAATAAAAATAATATGGTAATTAGTATACTAAAATTGTCATCGTTTACACCTATACTCTCTGGACCCAATGATCAAAATCAGATTATCATGCGGATCACCTAATTCGTCTCAGTGACGAATTCAGATCTAGTTTTTATTATTATTAATATTATTATTATTTTTTTTTTTAGATACTTGCAAATTTTCTTTGCAAATACTTGCAAGTTTTCAAATTATGAGAATGTTACCGTTTTATGTTTGTTGTATTGTTTTGTTGTTGTTGTTTTTATAATTTTTATAGCATAGATTTTCTTTGTATATAGGAAAGAGTATAAAAGCAGAGTTCACTGCTTCCCTTTTTCCTTGTACCCTTCACCAAACTACATATAGAATCAAATTGTAGATATAATGTTTACTATTGTATATTGTTCTTTATTATTGTAATATATTTTTTTTCTATTGATATACATACTGTTTAAAATTTGTAAATATTGTTACATCTTTATATTATTACGTGGTGTTGTTGGTACGAAATAAACTCATTCATTCATTCATTCATTCATTCATTCATTCATTTCGAGTTTCGCGGCGAATGAGACGTCATTTTTATTTCGGGTTATGAGCATGCGCAGTATGCGCAGTGCTGCCGAGACAAAAATAATGAAAAATATACGGAGCTGTGCCGAGGATTTTTAATTTCGAGTGAAATTATGTTTGATCGTTTTAGCATCAATCAACCAATTGCAATTTAGAAAATGCTAATGAATATTCATAGAGGGATATAATTTTTTTTATACTTTTGATGTTATAGTGTAAAGTAATATATTTAACATAATGATCATATTGATGATGATGATGATGATTATTATTATTATTATTATTATTATTAATATTATTACATCATTATTACAATCATTATTGTTTTTTGTTGTACAAATTGAATGTTTCATCAAAGACTTTTAGACAAAAGTTACAAAAGGTTTGGTATGCCTAATTAAGTTGCTTAGACTAGAACTGATTACTGTACATTTTGATACTGCCTTATAAAACACTCATTAATTGGGTTATGCATTGTACGATTTAACTAAATATCAAAGTATCAACCTTGGATGGGATAACCTCGCTAGTCATAAGGACCACTATTCATAAGGACCAGTGGTTCATAAGGACCGTTATTCATAACGTGTAATCTCCTATACCTGAAGGGTCGCTATTCATAAAGCGAAAATAGGGTCATTATTCATAAACTCATAAGGACCATTATTCATAGGGATTGCTATTTATAACATAAGAAGAGGGTCGTTATTCATATTCGAAGAAAAGGGTCATTACTTATAAGGACCGCTATTTATAATATGTCATGAGGGTCATTATACATAATAAGTCATAAGGATCGCTATTCATAATACCAAATCGGGGTCGTCAATCATAAGGGTCGATAATGAAAGAAGAGGGTCGCTATTCATAATAGAAGAAGACGGTCAGTATTCACAAAGGTCAATATCCATGGGTCGTTATTCATAATCGAAGAAGAGGGTCACTATTCATATAGGTCAATATTCATAAGGATCGCTATTCATAATCAAAAACGAGGCTCGCTATACATAATCAAAAAAGAGGGTCGCTATTCATAATCAAAGAGAGGGGCGTTATTCATAATCGAAACACAGGGTTACTATTCATAATCGAAAACAGGGTCACTATTCATATAGGTCAATATTCATAAGGATCGCTATTCATAATCAAAAACGAGGCTCGCTATACATAATCAAAAAGAGGGTCGCTATTCATAATCAAAGAGAGGGGCGTTATTCATAATCGAACAAGAGGGTCGCTATTCATAATCGAAGAGGCTCGCTATTCATAATCAAAGAAAATGGTCGCTATTCATAATGGGAGAGAAGGGTCGCTATTCATAATCGAAGAAGAGCGTCGCTATTCATAATTAGGAAATAGGTAGCTATTCAGAATGGGAGAGAAGGGTCGGTATTCATAATCAAAGAAAAGGGTTGCTATTCATAATGGGAGAGAAGGGTCGCTGTTCATAATCGAAAAACAGGGTCACTATTCATAATCAAAAAAGACGGTCGCTATTTATAATCAAAAAAGAGGATCGCTATTCATAAAGAAGAGGGTCGCTTTTCTTAATCGAACAAACGGTTCGTTATTCATAATCGAACAAGAGGGTCGCTATTCATAATCAAAGAAGAGGCTCGCTATTCATAATGGGAGAGAACAAGAGCTTCGCTATTCACAATCGAAGAAGAGCGTCGCTATTCATAATTAAAGAAAAAGGTAGCTATTCAGAATGGGACTGAGAGGGTTGCTATTCATAATCGAAGAAGAGCGTCGCTTTTCATAATCAAAGAAAAAGGTCGCTATTCATAATCAAAGAAAAAGGTCGCTATTCATAATGGGAGAGAAGGGTCGCTATTCATAATCAAAGAAAAGGGTCGCTATTCATAATCGAAGAAAAGGGTCCGCTATTCATAATCGAGAAAGAGCGTTGTTATTCAAAATCGGAGAAGAGGATCGCTATTATTTGAGAAAGGGGGTAGATATTCATAATTGGAGAGTTGCAATATTATTTGTAAAATATTGAAATGGGATTTTGGTTGCTCAATACAACACACACAAATATTTGGAAAAATACTGAACTAAGCAAAATAATAATAATTATTGGATGTGAGGCACCCCAACGGCTGTGTCGAAGCTAGAGGGGGAGGGAAGATGGAACACCCTTCTAAACAGGCCTATAAACATTGTTTTTTTTAGGAAACATTAACTTTTATTCGCCAGCATTATTGTAGAAATAAATGATATAGGACCTAAAAAGACCTACAAATAGTGGCAGAAGTTAAGGACCAGGCCCGTTTGACTCTTTTCAATTTCAGTCAATGAATAGTTGCAAAATTTAAGTATTCCATAAATAATCATACCCCAAGCTGGATACAATAAATCATATTATCAAACATAAGTTCATACGTGGATGTCGATTTGTATTTGTGGTTGGGTGGATGACTGGGGTTGAAGTTCCTAATCATGGAACCTAAACGACCAAGCTGTCCCTGGGGAAGGGTTTCGGGGAGGGGGTGTCAAATGTGAATTGACAAAGCGAAGGAGCGGAGAAACAGGAACACCGTCGGTAGTACATTTTAAACTTGTTTTGTATAAGCTTCTGTGTTCTAAGTTATTTCGCACCCCAAAGCGCTCTACAAACTGAAATGCTAAATCCCCTTTTAATAGTAGATTAACGCCTTGAACATGCTGAATTCAACCCTAGAATGGTTGGAATCCAGAATTTTCCTAATCTCCCACTTCCTCAGCTCTTCAAGATGGTGATTTGACATCTTAGTTTTAGAGTGTTTAGTTATAAGTATTGTTTTGAAGGGCTAAAATTAATAATGATTCCTACCAGAGTCCAGCCATTAAGGGAGCACTGGTAACATTGGGTTGGGGGGGGGTGTTACTGTTCTAACTTGTAAAATTCCCTTTGAATTTTTATTTTTTCTCTTATCAATGTGAATTTATGAGGGCACGGGGTAATTTATTTCATTTACTTTAATTAATTATTAATTAATTAAAGTAAATGAAATTCATTAATTAATTAATTAAACCACAGTTACCCATTTAATGAATATTAGTCTGCCATGCATGGGGCCCTGAAATTGAAAACAAAATCACAAAATTAAACATTTTACACGGTATAGGCCTACTATTACAACTAAAAATCTCAATCATATTTTATGAAATACAATGATAGTCATATAGAAATAATACATATGAATATCAAAAGATATAAACAAAACATGTATACACAAATAAGGGGGAAAGGAAGAAAGGGCCAGGGTCACAAGACAGCGATAAGGACAAAAGAAAGGAAAACTTTAAAAGATGTGCAGGATGGAAAAGGAAAGAAAGTTATGGAGGAGTTATTGCCAATCATGCGTAGTCAATGTTACTGGTTAGCAAATACCATCACTCCATTGCACAATTTAAAAGATATTGCTTTTAAACTAGCTCAAAACCCATTACTCTATTCCCACTTCCATCACCACAAACACCGCCACACTGTAAAAGCGGTAGATGCCGATAAAGTGTACATTACTAAAATCACGTATTTTGGAAAATTTTTACTACGAGGGATTAATACCCATCCCAAAATAAAACAAAAACACATTTCTCATGGCAATTTCAAAGCCCGTATCCGCGGACAATTACCCCGTACGACAATCCCTCCTCCGCACAACTTTCCTCTCACCCAAAAGGACGATTCAAAGCAAAGGAGTGAGGAAACGGAAGGATCTAGATCAAACTGTCTGTGTATGACCACGAAAGGGATTTTTTATGCCTCCGCAACGAAGTTGCCGGAGGCATCATGTTTTCGGGTTGTCCGGCCGTGCGTCCGTCCTTCCGTCCGTCCGTCCGTCCGTCCGTTACCGGTTCTCGTTACCGCGATAACTTAAGAACCGCTGATCGGAGTTTGATGTAACTAGGACCAAGTATGTACTATGTATGAGGCAACGATGAACTGATCAGATTTTGGAGCTGAAAGGTCCAAGGTCAAAGGTCACCGGTCCTTAAATATGTCTGATTTGGGCTCGTTACCGCGATAACTCTAGAATGGCCAGTTGGATTTTCATGTAACTTGGGTGAAGTATGTATTATGAGGCACCAATGAAATGATTAGATTTCGGAGCTGAAAGGTCAAAGGTCAAAGGTCACCGGGCCTAAAATATGTCTAATTTGGGCTCGTTACCGCGATAACATGAGAACGGCCAGTCAGATTTTGATGTTATTTGGGTAAGGTATGTATTATAAGGCGCTAATGAACTGATTAGATTTTGGAGTTGAATGGTCAGAGGTCAAAGGTCACAAGGCTTCCTGTCTAAATTGAGTTTATTGTCACAAACTTTAAGAACTGCTTATTAGATTTTACTGTAACTTGGTCAAAGGTCACATGGGCTTATTCATCTCATTGGTCTTGATATCATGGTAACTTGAAGCTTTTCAAATTACATCAATTGGATGGGAGTGCGGACTGCGGAGGCATACCCATCGACTGTGCGCAGTCGAACTGCTCTAGTTTAGTTAATAAAATCACATTGTAGATGTATGAATTAAGACATCGCCTTTTAATTATTTAGATACTTGTAAACAGTGAGGTCAAAATGCCCGAAGAGGGGATCCCTCGAATGGGATGTTAATGACGTGTACAGCCATGCACACACAGGATCTCACAGCGCCAACGCAGCACACACACTGCTTTACGCACGTACAATATGTTGCGTGCGAGAAGCGTGCTGCGATCCACAGAAAGAACATTTGAACTTTGGCACATTTATTTCTTGTTTTGGCATCGTTTTTACGGAAGCATGTTGATCTTTGGTCTATTTTGAAGAGACTACCCGAGGGAAATTAGAATTTACCGATGCGTTTTGAAGGAATTGGAATAAATGTTATGATACAGACCCGTGCGTGCTGCTTTGAAACGGCTGCTAGCCTCGTATCTAGTCTGTTCAAAAAGTCCGTAGATAATATGCATGTGCATTCTACGGTGAATGCTCGTACACGTATTACTAGTACTACGTACGTTCGTTGTGCCGGTGTGTGACGTGGCGTGCGTGTTATACATGCACAGACATGTAGTGTGTAGATTGCGTCGTGCGTGGTATGACAGTGATTCTTTGATTACAAATCCTCGGGTTTCTTTCTACATTTAGGGAGCGAAACTTCGATATATTGACATGTAAGTAAGAGTGAGATTTCGTTAATTGTTTGCTTGACACTCACAGGCATGAGTGTAAAATGTGCATGTTCGTGCAGCTAGGAATTGAAAGTTTGCAATGGAAAGTCCATTATGCCGATCGTGAATAGATATGGGTATCGTTATGCCTATGCAATCATGTCCTAAACTAGTTCGGAGTTCGAGCTCGTTTAGAACATAGTGCATACAGGGCATTGGCAAATGATAGCCATAGGTAGTCACGACCAGCAGGCATAGTGGAATTTAATTCGTCTCCAAACTTTGAATTCTATGCTGCACTAACATCCAATCATACCCAAGCCGTGTGCACATACAGATGTCACTCACTCTGTATACGTGTTAATACTCGGTAAATCTATGTCCCATTTCCTACCACAATAAAGTCCTACACTGTTATTTCCACACTCCTTCAAGCAAAGTATACACAATATCTGGTACCTCCCATGATTGTACAAGTATTCAACAAATAATTCTGAACGAATGAAAAACCTTTTCGCATAACTACTAGATTTTTATATATATATATATATACAAGCTTACTGCAGTATATGCATAACGTGTGCGAAGCACGGGGACACGGGCTCGCGGGATTGATGCCGTTTCGTAATCCACGCATGAAACGACTAGAATTAATCTAATTCGGGTGGTGACCTTGCTTGGGCTGCCGTGAAAAGTGAGACTACATTCCAGGGACCGCGTCAATTATCGCCCGTTCGGGGGATGTCCCGCTATTCCCTGAAAGGGGGATTCACCCTCACTGGTAAAGCGCCTCTTAAGTTTTTTCCTCTACAAAGGTGAAGGAGAAAAATTATAACCATTGTGCAGAGATGCAATATTAGCGCAAAAAATCGAGGGTTAATGTATGGGGAGTACCATGGGGTAACTGGGGTTCTCCATCATCCATTTCCCTTTCTTATTAGATTTAAATTGCGACCCTCTTCTTCGATTATGAAAAGCGACCATTTTCTTCGATTATGAATAGCGACCCTCTTCTTTGATTATGAATAGTGACCATTTTCTCCCATTATGAATAGCGACCCTCGTCTTCGATCATGAATAGCAAAACTCTTCCTTGATTATGAATAGTGACCCTGTTCTCCTATAAGTTATAAGTGACCCTTTTATTTCATTATGTATAGCGACCCTCTTCTTCGATTATGAATAGCGACACTTTTCTTTGATTATGAATAGCGAACCTCTTCTTTAATTATGAATAGCGACCATTTTCTTTGATTATGAATAGCGACCCCTTTTGTTCGATTATGAATAACGACCCTTTTCTACCTTTATGAATAGCGACCCTCTTCTTTGATTATGAATAGCGACCCTTTTCTTTGATTATGAATAGCGACCCTCTTCTTCAATTATGAATAGCGACCCTTTTTTTGATTATGAATAGCGACCACCTTCTTTGATTATGAATGGCGACCCTTTTCTTTGATTATGAATAGCGAACCTCTTGTTTGATTATGACTACCGTACCTTATGGATATTGACCTTTATGACTAGCGACCCTCTTATCCTATTATGAATAGCGAACCTCTTGTTCGATTATGACTAGCGACCCTTATTAATATTGACCTTTATGAATAGTTAACCTCTTTTTGTATTATGAATTGAGACCCGTATGATTAACGAACCCGATTTGGAATTATGAAAAGCGACCCTTATGACTTATTGTGTATGGCGACCCTGATGTCTTATAATGAATAGCGGTCCTTATGAATAATGACCCTGATGAATTGCGACCCTTATGACTAATTATGAATAGCGGTCCTTATGAATAATTTTATTTTAAGAATAATGGTTCTAGCGGGCGGACCTCCCTTGGATGGCTTGAACGTCTTTTTTTCCATAGAGCAATGAATCTAGAATTTTTACAAGTTATTGACCTGATATTTGGGCAGTTTTTGATCAAACATGAAAAGATTTTTGAAATATAGGGAAATATATTTTGGAACATTATTCATAATTTATTATATTTCTTCTTCTTCTTCTTCTTCTTCTTCTTCTTCTTCTTCTTCTTCTCCTTCTTCTTCTTCTTATTCTTATTCCTCTTCTTCTTCTCCTTATCATCATCATCATCATCACCACCATCATCATCATCAGCAGCAGCAGCAGCAGCATTTTTACCATTATTTCTTTCATTATTATATCACCGTTATCATTTTCGTCTTTTCTTGTATACATTATATATTTAATTTCAATGATTTTGCATTTGATTTCTTCAAATTGGCAACATCATAAATTATTTTGCAACAAATTTGATTTTATTAATGAATGAAAG
>JZLH01S0207405.1:620-12680 GCA_001188425.1 Eucidaris tribuloides
AATTTGCTATCAAACTGGTCATCACATTCTTGGCACTTGAAAATACCTGCATGCAATGTCTCATGATTTAATACAGCATTGATTTCACCATTTTCCTTGCTGCACTCATTACCCTTCAATGGATTTTTGTCATCACATAATGTCCCAAGTTGACTTCCAGCAAGACCAACACTAGTGTGTATCTTCATGTGTCTGTTAAGGATTAATTTACTATCAAACTTTGCATTACATTCTTCACATTTGAACAATTTTCCACCACCATGAATCAGCATGTGCTGTTTGTATTCATATAAATAGGTAAAAGATTTACCACACTCATAACATTTGTATGGCTTTTCACCTGTGTGAATTCTCATGTGTTTTACCAGATTGCTCTTTTCACGATATGCCTTGTCACACTCTTTACATTTAAATGGCTGTTCTTTGGTGTGAACAGTCCTGTGTCTTTTCAGGTCTGATTGGAATCTGAAGCTTTTATCACATAAGGGACAAGTGTATTTATTGTGATTTTTTCCATGCAGTGATTCCATGTGTCCGTCAAGGTCTGATATCTGATCAAACTGGTCATCACACTCTTGGCATTTGTGAATACCTGTATGTATTGTCTCATGATTTGAAACTGCATTGATTTCATCACTTTCCTTGCTGCACTCCTTACCCGTCATTGGGTTTTTGTCATCGCATACTGTCTCGTGCTGAGTTCCAGCAAGTGTAACACTAGTGTGTATCTTCATGTGTTTGTTGAGGATTGATTTGCTATCAAACTTTTCATTACATTCTTCACATTGATTAAGTTTTCCACCTCCATGAACTTTCATGTGTTGTATGTATTTATTCTGAAGAGCAAAAGCCTCACCACACTCATGACATTTATATGGTTTTTCACCTGTGTGAATTCTCATGTGTTTTAGCAGATTGCCCTTTTCACGATATGCCTTGTCACACTCTTTACATTTAAATGGCTGTTCTTTGGTGTGAACAGTCCCATGTCTTTTCAGTTCTGATTTGAATCTGAAGCTTTTATCACACAAGGGACAAGTATTTTGATTGCGATTTTTCCCATGCAATGATTTCATATGTCTGTCAAGGTTTAATTTCTGATCAAACTGTTCATCACATTCTATACATTTGTAAATACCTGCATATGTTGTCTCAGGATTTAACACAGCATTGTTTTCACCATTTTCCTTGCTGCACTTTTTACCCTTCAATGGGTTTTTGTCATCACATGCTGTCTCATTTTTACTTCCCTCAAGCCCAACACTAGTGTGTATCTTCATGTGTCTGTTGAGGATTAATTTGCCATCAAACTTTTCATTACAATCTTCACATTGATGAAGTTTTCCACCTCCATGAACTTTCATGTGTTGTTGGTATTCATTTTGAAAAGCAAAAGCCTTACCACACTCATATTTGTATGGCAATTCACCTGTGTGAACTCTCATGTGCTTAAGTAGCCTGCCCTTTCTCCAATATGCCTTGCCACACTCTGTACGTTTAAATGGTTTTGCTTTGGTGTGAATTCCCTCATGTCTTTTAAGAAGTAAGTTCGAAAAGAAGCTTTTATCACACAAGGGACAAGCATACTGCTTGATACTTTTACCATGCTGTACTGTCATGTGTTTGTTAAGGTCCAATTTGCTATCAAACTTATCATCACAATCTTTGCATTTATACAATTTTCCACCACCATGAACTTTCATGTGCCATCTGTATATATTTAAAAAATGCAAAAGCCTCACCACATGTATGGCAATTCACCTGTGTGAACTCTCATGTGCTTAAGTAGCCTGCCCTTTCTCCAATACGCCTTGCCACACTCTGTACGTTTAAATGGTTTTGCTTTGGTGTGAATTCCCTCATGTCTTTTAAGAAGTAAGTTCGAAAAGAAGCTTTTATCACACAAGGGACAAGCATACTGCTTGATACTTTTACCGTGCTGTACTGTCATGTGTTTGTTAAGGTCCAATTTGCTATCAAACGTATCATCACAATCTTCGCATTTATACAATTTTCCACCACCATGAACTTTCATGTGCCATCTGTATATATTTAAAAAAGCAAAAGCCTCACCACACTCATGACATTTATATGGCTTTTCACCTGTGTGAATTCTCATGTGTTTTAGCAGATTGCCCTTTTCACGATATGCCTTGTCACACTTTTTACATTTAAATGGCTGTTCTTTGGTGTGAACAGTCCTGTGTCTTTTCAGTTCTGATTTGAATCTGAAACTTTTATCACACAACGGACATGCATATGGGTTATTTCTATGATTCATACTTTTGGAACTGTTACCGTCATCCTTTTGGTTTTGTGAAGTCCCCAAAGAGCTTGATGAACACCTGGAAGATGTGGAAGACTCTTCAGTATATTGAGATAACCTTGATCTGGCAAGGAGCATGTCCACCTTTGTCACAAGCACCACAGGTTTTTTCTTGATTGTCCTAGATTGAGGATTACTTTTGTCCAGATTCAGGCGATCTTTCAAACAGTTCGATCCCGTAGTTTGAGTTTGACGTGTTGCATCATCAGGAGCAGAAATAGGAGAGTGTGATGGTTCTGGGCTCTTATCCAATATTCTGTTTTCAGGGCCAGGATCATCTTCCAATTTCCCATTGAAGTGTTCCAGTTGACC
This sequence comes from Eucidaris tribuloides, assembly GCA_001188425.1. Lineage (NCBI taxonomy): Eukaryota > Metazoa > Echinodermata > Echinoidea > Cidaroida > Cidaridae > Eucidaris > Eucidaris tribuloides. Next base: position 3,259 of record JZLH01S0207405.1, read on the forward strand.
ATTGCCACTTGTGCAATCTAGAAAGGTAGAACAATGATAGAGGAAGTGTCATTTGGTAGTAAAGGAAATATACTGAAATAAGAAAAAGGCAAATTGGCCTGAAAGTCTTGTGTCCCCCTTTACTTAATGTACACCATACAGCGTGAATATAATGCTGTAACGAGCAATTCCATATTGAAAATGGTGACATTTTTACAACATCTTTATGAAAGTGAAGATATCTATCATGAATAAATGAAGTCGAATTATGAGAATTAACACCATTCATTGTACCTTACGGTGGGAGCTAATCTAATTTTGAGTCCAGAGATCCCCGAGATGTGACCTTTGAGCCAATCTAGACTACAGGATGAAAGAGCATATACATGTACATGTATACCGAAACAGCTGAGCCAAGAAGTCAAAATACCAGACACCAATGCAGATAAAGGAGAATGTGGGCTGTACAAATGACTCCACATCACTCGATGTCGCACAAGTCGATTTATCGCTTATGTCAAATATTTTTGAGTCCCAATTTGCTCTGTGCTTTTTCAATGGGAAGTTTTGCTTGTAAGTTGACTCTTTAAAATCAAATCTCAAACATATTTTCAAGTCCCAAAAGGAGCAAATGTGTTAAATCATTTGCCTAGGTCGAAGTGTCATAACTTGTCATACTTGGTAGTCTTAAAGGCAAGGTTCACCCTGACATCAAGTTGGTTTTAATAAAAGCAGAACAATGAGAGAAACATATTAATGAAAGTTTGGTGAAAATCCACCAAAGAATAACAGAGTTATGGAATTTTAAACTTTTAAATTTGTGACGTCAATTGCGAGCAGCTCCCCATGTGTCATGTGATATAAATTCCAGAGTAGTGCCGTTTTCTCAGAAATTTGAAAAATTATTTTACCTGAACATTCAATATTTTGTTAGAAACATTATTTCATACATGCTTCTATGAAAAATCCCCATTCAATTATCAATAACCACTTAAACTAGAAAACGTCAATGACGTAGCGCTCATCCGGCATCTCGCAACATCATATATCCGAAATTTCATGTGGTACAATTTTATACGGGTCAAAAAATTAAAATTTGATATCCCAGAAGGAACATGAATATAAAAAAATTAGAGTGAGAAAAATATTAGTTTGGGGCATGAAACTAATATGTAATATGTAATCAAATGAAATCAAATTAATCAAATTACATAATATGTAATCCAATTAATTAATTTCACCATTCGAGCAAGATGAGCTAAAAATTGTGTGTAGCAGTAGGCCTACTATCAAACAAAGCAATCAATCAAACTATCAGAAATGATGGAGAAGAAGCATTTACTTTACAATAATGAATTACATAATGAAGAAGCATAATTTTGAAAACATTTTGTGGACAAGTTTTGAAGCCCCCACCTAGCCCTATCATATACAAAAAATCAGAATGAAAATTGGTCAAGAAATGAGGGAGAAGCAATTTCTGTTATTTTTGGAATAAATTTGCATAAATTACCATAATTAATTAATGGACCAACAGTTAAAAATTCTGGGTAGAAGTTTAGTGTACCAAGCTTAGCTCTACCAGATAAAGCAAACTAAATTAAAATTGGTTGAGAAATGAATGAGAAGAAGCATTTTTTGTGATTTTATTTGTGATTTTGAATAAATTTGCATAAATTTGCATAATTCATTAATTTCAAAATTTTGTGGACAAGTTTTGAAGCCCCCACCTAGCCCTATCATATAAAAAAATCAGAATGAAAATTGGTCAAGAAATGAGAGAGAAGCAATTTGTTATTTTTGGAATAAATCTGCATAAATTACCATAATTAACTAGAGGCACTCGGCGGGGGGTGTGACCCTTTGAGCACATGTATCCCCCAAACCCGTCCCTTCACCCCCATTTGGATAAATTAGAAATATAACACGACATCCTATAAAAGTCGGAACAATGAGGGCACTGTCACTGAAAACTATTGTTATGCAAAATGACACCCCCCCCCCACCAATAAACCTTCAAAGCAAGTTTGAATATAATCAGACAAGAAATGTGGCCCATAGATCATATACAAGTAATGTGACATGGCACCCAAGTCGGAACACTGAGGGCGCTATCACCGAACACTAATGTGGCCTACATGTAGAATGACCACCCATACACCTATACAGCAAGTTTGAATAAAATCCTTTGAGTACCAACAAAGTAATTGAAAAAATAAACATTTTTGTAAATTTAGACCTATCAGGTTGACCTTTGACCCTGTGAAAGGCAGAACATTGGGGACAGCATCACCAAAAGTTATAGGTGTCTAGAGTTGACTATGATACACTTACACACCAAATTTGAAAAAAATCTGTCAAGAAATGCGGCCAGTATTAGGCACACAAGCAGACCCTGAAAAATGTACCTTTTTGTGTGCAAAGACGGACCAAGCGAGGGCGCCACCACCAAAAACAATAGACATCTTCACTTTACCATAATACACCTTCATACCAAATTTGAAGATGATCCGAGAAGAACTGCAGCCAGTAGAGCGCTCACAAGAAAATCTCTATAAATGTCGGAACAATGAGGGCGCTGTCACTGAAAACTAGTGTTACGCAGAATGACACCCCCCCCCATAAACATCCAAAGCAAGTTTGAATGAAATCGGACAAGAAATGTGGCCGATAGATCATATACAAGTAATGTGACATGGCACCCAAGTCGGAACACTGAGGGCGCCATCACTGAACACTAACGTGGCCTACACGTAGAATGACCACCCATACACCTATACAGCAAATTTGAATAAAATCCTTCAGTTAACAACAAAGTAATTGAAAAATAAGCATTTTTGCAAATTTAGACCTATCAGGTTGACCTTTGACCCTGTAAAAGGTGGAACATTGGGGGCAGCATCACCAAAATTTATAGGTGTCTAGAGTTGACTATGATACACTTGCATGCCAAATTTGAAAAAAATCCGTCAAGAAATGCGGCCAGTATCAGGCACACAAGCAGACCCTGAAAATGTACTTTTTGTGTACAAAGACGGACCAAGCGAGGGCGCCACCATCAAAAACAATAGGCGTCTTCGCTTTACCATAATACACCTTCATACCAAATTTGAAGATGATCGGAGAAGAAATGCAGCTGGTAGAACGCTCACAAGGAAATCTCTGCGGCGGCGGCGCGACGAGGCCAAATCCATAGTATCCTCCAAACACAGTTCGGGGGATACAATAAGCATTTTTGCAAATTTAAACCCATCAGGTTGACCTTTGACCCTGTAAAAGGCGGAACACTGGGGGCAGCATCACCAAAAGTTATAGGTGTCCAGAGTTGACTATGATACACATACACACCAAATTAGAAAAAAATCCGTCAAAAAATGCGGCCAGTATCAGGCACATAAGCAGACCCTGAAAAATGTACCTTTTTGTGTACAAAGACAGACCAAGCGAGGGCGCCACCACCAAAAACAATAGCGGTCTTCGCTTTACCATAATACACCTTCATACCAAATTTGAAGATGATCCGAGAAGAACTGCAGCCAGTAGAGTGCACACAAGGAAATCTCTGTGGCGGCGGTGGCGCGACGAGGCCAAATCCATAGTATCCTCCGAACACAGTTCGGGGGATACAATTAATGGAGCAACAGTTAAAAATTCTGGGTAGAAGTTTAGTGTACCAAGCTTAGCTCTACCAGATAAAGCAAACTAAACAAAATTGGTTGGGAAATGAATGATAAGAAGCATTTTTTGTGATTTTATTTGTGATTTTGAATAAATTTGCATAAATTTGCATAATTGATTAATTTCAAAATTTTGTGTTAGAAGTCTTGAAGCCCCCACTAGCCCTATCAGATCAAACAAACAGAATGAAAATCGGTCAAGAAATGTAGGTAGAAGAAGCAATTTTTGTTATTTTTGGAATTAATTTGCGATAAATTACCATAATTAATTAATTGGGTCAATATTTCAAAATTCTGTGTAGAAGTTTAACTCAGCCCTACCAAATAAAGCAATCACAATCAAAATCGGTTGAGAAATGAAGGAGAAGCATTTTTTGTGATTTCGAATAAATTTGCATAAATTAACATATATAATGAATTTCACGATTCTGTGTAGAAGTTTTAAATCCCCCACCTAGCCCTATCATATGAAACAATCAGAATCAAAATCAATTGAGAAATGACGAAGAAGAAACATTTTCAAAACTGTGGACGGACAGACGGACGGACAGACGACGGACGCCACGCCATGGCATAAGCTCATCGGGCCCTTCAGGCCGGATGAGCTAAAAATGAAAATTTATGGAATTTATATCACAGGACATATGGGGAGCTGCTCGCAGATGACGTCACAAATTAAAAACTTCGAAAAAGTAACTCTGTTATTCTTTGGTGGATTTTCGCCAAACTATTAAGATGTTTCACTCATTATTCTGCTTTTATTAAAACCAACTTGATGTCAGTGTGAACCTTGCCTTTATTTGATTGACCTTTTGATCTCTGCCTGTCAGCATGACCATAAAGATGTCATAAAGTTCCCATTCCCTCTCTGCCTTTCTCATTTTCCCCTGTACACTGGAACAGTTCTGACTGCCTCCAATTCCCTATACATGTTTCCTTCATCTCAAACATAGAATTGTATACAAAACTGTAACTTGAATATCGTCTAAGTCGACATGATTTGAGTAGTCCCCAGTGATTTGACTTACGCGAAGTTCACTGTATTTGAGGAATAAAATTCCAGTTATTCAGTCCAGCTGACATCTAGAAACTGTAAATCAGGCACCATGAGCCTATGGGGACAATCTGAGGACTGTTTATATTACTACAGGTCTGATTGATGGCACTGCAGGCAGCCATATTATGCCACATTATGTCTTTGATTGAGATATCACATGTACACCTTGCTGTGATTGTTCCATAAGGCCAATACCCTAACAAATTTCACTGAACTCCGATTTACAGATCAGAAACATATTATAATTGCCCCAGTCCAAACTCGAGCCGAATCCCTGTTCTAGGCCCTACTTTTGATTGTAACTACATGCATTTTACTAGGAGATTTGTGCCAATTGGGGAATGAAGCATACCCACGAACATGCAAGATGGCTCACAGAGCACATAAATTGTTTTCAAAATCCGAAAAATTTGGTGAAAATGCCCCAAATTTCTAGTATAGAATCACCCTCATACAATTTTGATTGTTTCTCATAGGTTGTGCATGTTTGTTACATAGCAACAGTCACAGTTAGCACCTTGTATGTTCCTGCTAAATAAAAGTGAGTTATGAGAGATTTTAAAACACTTTATAAACATCTGAGTTTGACCAATCTTGACAACCATGAACTCACAAGAAAATGATATTTAGTTTTGTAGAAAAGTAAGGGCAAAAGGTAATGGTAGTCTTCTTGCTTTATTTACTGCCAAAAGCATTCAAAATATGGAGAAAAATTAGTGGCAATGCTGAAATATATTATTCTGTGCAATTACTTTTTATTAATCTAGAGGTCTCAAGTTCGAGTCCAACACCCGCCCGGCATGAATGTCCTTCAGCAAGACATTTTTAATCTGCTTTGCTGCTCTCCACCCAGGTGTATAAATGGGTACCCTGGTTGGGTCATTTACAGCTTCAAGCGCGTAACAGCTGCTTAGCATAAATGTTCCTGTCATGACCATGGGGTAATAATAACCAGCGCATAAGGACGTGCGATAAGCTATGTGTTATGCGCTATACAAAAACGGATTATTATTATTATTATTAATGTGTGTTTTGGGTATGACACTTTATCTGCATTATGTTTCTTCACCCAGAGGTATAAACGGGCACCTAGTATGGTGAGAATAATTTTGTTTGATTGGCTTGATGAGCCTTTGAGCAGGTTAAACTGTATACTAGTGACCAGGGTAATAATATCCAACCAAATATAGACTTATCTCAACAATATTATGCACTATATGAAAATTGACTCTTATCATTATCACTAATTAATCACTACCAATTAAAAATAAATAGCATCGCCATATTTCTGCTTACCTCCCTGTAACTGTTCTGATGTACTCACGACAGGTTCAGCGTCTAAATGAACGGTTTCTATCAAACCATCGTGCTGCTGCATGATATCACATAGGGCATCAAAGTCTGATATGGTGGAGGAAAAATGGTAACAAACAGCTTTTCATGAGTACAATTGTCTCCTATCATGAAAAGGGTTAGTGATTTTCTGTTTCCAAAAAAAAGGCCTTTTTCATTTTAACAAATTTGGAATTCAGTTTCAACTTGCCTGAAACATGGAAATTCCGTTTTGCTATAGACTCGGGTATACATGAAAAAGTGACAATTCTGTTTGTAACTTTGATATGTACATGTACATTGTTTTTCTGCCCTTTCTGTGCTTTTTTGTCAACTTTCTCCAATTTCTGTGATAAATTTCATGGTTTCTCCTTCCAAAAAGTGAAAAATTTGGAGAAAAAAGAAGCTTTCTGTGATTTCTGTTTGAAAACTCACTTTCCATTTCAAGTGGTCATTTCTGGGAATTTTGTCCATTTTCCGCAATCACAGAAAATCACTGTCCCTACATGAATAGCCCACATATATCAAAATCTTGGTATAACTTTGCAGTCTCATAGTTATTATTTTTTGCAACAATTACAACATTTCAATGACAAAGTAGTTTTTATAGTCCAAGGAGTCTATTACAGGCCAAGTCTAATGTTCCCTCAGATTTTAAAATTTCATCTTGATTTAATCACAAAATTATTTTACGAAACTCATGACATAAAGTTTTAAATTTTAACCCACAGACAGGGCTACACACTAATTTTTTTTTTTGGCTGGTTGCCCAATCAGGCAAGTCATCTTTTTTTATTCATTTAGTTGCCCTAACAAAATTTTCATTTGCCCAAGTTGAACAAAATGCTTCTTAATCATGTTACTTTTGAGATAGTGTTTATGGTGTATTTATAAATTTTACTCAATTGTAATTTACACAAAACTGAAACTGAATGAAAAGAAAAACAAGTCTTTAATACTCTCTTGATTTTAGAGTTGAAAATTTTTACTTGCCTATCCATCCAGGCAAAGTAAAAAGTAAGGTGAAGTAAAAATTTCCAATATTTTTTACTAACCCAGAAGCAAACTTTACTAAAATAGTGGGCAAGTGCTAGTGTCGAACCCTGATATAGAATTAAACATGATATGCAAATTTCAAGGAGTAAAACTGCATTTGTAAAAATAAGCATTACATATGGGACAATAAAAGAAAATCATTAAATCACTGAGGGTGCTAGTGAATGGCACATTCCTATGGCAGATACATACAGTGAAATGGTACATGATGTGAGGAGGTTCCATTAAAATTTATACTAAAAATTCTACGATGTTCATTTACTGGTAATAATACCATGTTGTAAAAGCTTCATTCTTAAAGCCCAAATGTAGTTTTGGTCATGCCTGAATTTTTTTTCCTATTGTGTTTTTAGATAGACCTCCAAGAATATCATTTACTAAGTTTTTATTTGCTGCATTTTTTAAGTGAATTTCAGGTTCATAATTATGTTTCTTATTGAATTTGCGGTGAAAACACAATAGGCTCACTTCTTTCATGCAAACAATGTGTGGATGACTATTGTATTGAGTAATAAGATTCGGAAGGTTTAGTAATCCCTACTCATTGTTATTGGTGCATTTATTGATCTATGCAAATTTCAAACTTCGCAAGGCATGATTTAATGTCCTAAAAATCACACAATCGGAAACACTTCTATTTTTTAGAATATAAAAAATAAACATGTAAAAATAAAACTGTCAGGAAGCCCAGACAGTTTTTCCATAAGAAATGTGCATACTGCTTCTGCCTGCTATCCAATAACTTAAAAAGTCACAATTTGTCACTGTAAATAGTTTGCAGTAGGTGTAATGTTGTTTTCTGAGTAGAGTGTAAATAGAATACTTTCTGAAAGACTGATGAAACAATTGAGTGACTGACCAAGAGTCAAGACTATACTTGGGCTTTAACAGTCACGCTCTTAAAACTCACAAGTACATGTACGACAAGAACAAGATATACATACTATCAAGAATGTTATCAGCAGTCACAATTTCTGGGATGATCTTGTTAGATGGCAATGAGCGATACTTGTCACCATCCAGTATCGGTTGATCATTTTCATCTTGATCCAAAGATTTTCTTTGATCACCTGTGTGGAATAATTGAAAGGTAAGGCACAGTGACAGTTTTTATAGTTATCCTGGCAGATGGGGCTAATCCAAAACTTGGACTCTCCATGAAATATTAAATCAATTGATATGACTATATGCAGTCGATGGGTATGCCTCTAACCAGTTATTGCAAAGGTTAAGCATGTGTGACTGGTCACCTGCATTGAGAAAAACAACACAAGTGGGTGAAAGCTTGCCAACAAAGTTATATAAGGTTGGTAGACATTTTAAAATACACCATAAGTTGAGTACAGTTTATTGAACTATTTTCAAACAAACTTAATTGCCCCATTACCATGATCTTCACCCATATCATATCTTGAATTCATTTGTCATTTGTATTCTGACCCATAATATCAAACAAATAAAATAATATTTAATAAATAAAATTTGAGAATTTCTGTGACAAAGTTCATTGACCTTTGACTCTTGACATCTATTTTGACCATGTGATTTACATGAAAGTATTTGTCATTTGTTTACAGACCTATTCACTCAATAAAAAGTAAAATGGATACTCCTGACATTACAGGAAGAAAATGGCATTTGTGAAAAAGATAATTAATAAACTGTACCTAGATCTTTGTCCCCTGTGACTCCTGAAAAATATTTGTCTTTTCTTTTTGCACCTAATCATCAAATTGCATCAATAATGGGCATCCCTAACTGAATGGAACTGCAGATAATAGCATTTTGGGACAAAGTTCATTGATCTCTGACCTTTAACCCTTAATGTACATGTATTTGACCACAAAACTAATCATACTGTCCTTGACCAATGTTTTATCCTTGATTCAGGTATCATTAAAAAATAGTGTTGTCATCGAGTAGAAATTTCTCTGCTGACATATTGCATCAAATATCTAGCCATCTATAACTGTCAACAGAATAATGGTCAGTTAATTGCGACACTGAATTCATAAAACATTCATGAACAGTAGCCCCACCAGTACCCACTTGTGACCTGTATTTTGGCTATACTGTGGTGGACAATTAGCCTGCCATGGACCCCAATAATGATTGAAGTTGCCATAGCAACCGGTTTATGGTGTTTTGACCCTTGGACTCCAAACATCTGGCTCACCGCTAGTTTAGTGAAATGTTAATTCCCGGAAACCAGTATTTTTTGGTGTATGTTACACCAGAACAATAAATGTCAGTTTTCATACCCTTTTGCAGATGTGAGAATGACAAAAATAACAAGTGAATCAGTAAATTATCAGTCAGAC